>KZ538386.1:40077-77401 GCA_000934665.2 Catajapyx aquilonaris
GGGGGGGGGGGAATCGTATCGGGGTCGCTGAATGTACGGACCAGCTATACTTCCAGTGCCAATGCTGCCACCTATCTGTTTATGGCCGCATTTTCCTGAGTTGCATACAAAATAAGCAGCTAACAATTTTTTTCTTGGAAGTGGACCACCTACAAACTTATCAGAAGAATTTGGGCCAGCTCCCGGAAACTGCATTGGTGACCTGCAGGTTCACTTTCGTACTTTGACAGACAGACAGACACGCAGACACGTATTAACTTCTTCCATCATGTCGGCTCCGACATACCACGGGTATCGCCCATCCATTGTTTACAGCCGAGGCCATTTGCCCCTGAGACCCTGCTTCCATCATCAGCCCATTCCTGGAATATCTGGTGACAAACAATACCGAGCGTATCTCTGGAAGTGACCGCCGCGCCGTTTGGCCCCAGGGCAGACTCACTTTTCAGGCCCCGATTACTCACTGGAATTCACAACACTGTTACTCACTTCCTGACCTTATCGGACCACTTTTGGGAGTGGCCGAAGACAGAGGTCGAGAAACGTTTTTACCAGATTCACCTGTCCAAATAGTCAGGTGATATCATTCTACCATCACAAAGCACCACCTGCATGCATTCATTCATAATATGCGCATGATGAATAACATCTCCGATATGTACAAGTACATGTATACACGCATCAGTACCGACACTTTTTGTTTGAAGGGGGTGGGGTATGGCCAGTATATACCTATAACATTCCGCAAAACGGTTGGCTTACCAAGAAGAGAAACCAACTCTGCCCATTGGTCCAGTACTGTCCGAACCAATCCCAAAACCCTCGTACCACCCACTGGCCTTGTCTTCTAAATGAGGGCTTTCAGTAGGTGAGTGATCAAATAACAAAAAAATGGGTATCTGCCCATCCCATGTGACCATGAATCAACTTAATTGCCAGTGTTGGTGGGTGCCTAACGTTCAGGATAAGCAATTACCCGTGACACTAAGCAATACCCCTGGCCTGGAACATATCCCACAAAATGAATTCCACCTTCACACACATGCAGACATGCTTGAGTGGGCTCTTTCCCATCACAAGTGCCGCCTCACCCTTTTACAACATTTGCCCCCTGCAAGATCCCCTCCAATAATCCAAACGCAGCTGCAGGTTTCCCCAGACCACAATTGTGAAACCAGAGGATATGAAGCCGCAACAATCATAGTTTGCCCTCCGATATCCAAACGGGAAGTATGGATTTCCAGCCTTTCCAGCGGGTTGTCCAGTAATTAAGGGGAGGGGACAAAGACATGGGACTTTTTCAGGCGTGACCCCAAGCGCTCGATGACAAAATGTTAGCCGCTCTTTTGTGAAGGGTCACCCCCAACCAACTCTTGTGTACCGGGCATGATTGGCACAAAAGTGGTCGGGCGGGTCACCCATCGATCACCTGCTGATGGTTTGGCAACGTGCACTTCAACTACCCATATACACCACCGGAAATGCTTCTAGATTTTATGTGAATTGGGACAATGGACGTTTCATGCATGGCCGATTTGCACTTGGGTCGAGACTCGCATCTTTTCTGCAGGTCAAATGCTCGGGAAACTATAAATCACCAGGCACACTTTCATCTAGTGGACGCTTACACCTGATTAGACGCTACTGTACGTTACACCCATAGGCAGCTCAACTGCCATGCTTTCAAGCTAAACCATAAATCGGGGTCTTATCATAACCATCCACTTCTGAGCCGAACAAGAAATCTGTTCCTAAAGCTCTGGGAGCCCAAAACCAGTAAAACGCATCACCTGCCTTCACCTGACTTCTCAATCAGGTCCTTAGAGATATGATTTTTTTCCACCTTCTTTTCCTTCTGGGTTCCCCCTCTATTCGGCGCCTTATCTCTGTGGCAATTTCATGAGAACGTTCGGGGCGGAGTTGGTCTCACGTGTAAGGCCCCCCCATCCACACTAAAAACCATATATACCGGACTACAAGGCGTCCTATTGAACCCCTCACGTTTCGACCATTCAGCAGACAAGTGGGTCTGTTGAGGACAGAAAGCGGAAGGAAAAAGTCCGTTGCTTTCCATCACCATCTTAGATTATGATCCGGAGAGGGGAGCACTGGGAGGACGCCTTCCACAAACAATCCAGGACCAAGATGGCGGAGGATGATTTCGCTATGGGGTGTCCTTGCGGGGAACTAATGGTGTTAGAATGGGGCCGCAAGGAAACGAGAGTCTGGAGCACGCCTCTTCACACTGGAAAATGAGATTAAATGGAAGCCCACGGTACATGGTATTGTTGACGATTCTGTCGTGCCCCCCTGCAGTGGGATGCACTTGACCATTTTTTAGCCTGATTTTTTTTTTTTAAGCAGAGGGGGACGTGTGGTTTCTTCAGTTGAGCAGGCTAATTGGGACGGGACAATTGCTTGGAGTGGGTTTTATTTGCAATGGGTGAGTCAGGGGTGTACGCACTCAAATCTTGAAATCAGTTCATCCACAACATGATTGTGTACGTGGCATCAGTGATGACGAATTGGAATTCATTAGAAGTCACGCCATCTTATCTTCCACTTCCTTTTTGTGTCAGGTGCAACAACGTTCTGGTTGGGTCTTCCCAGTCATGTGTGTTTGTCTCGTGCTACGGACTTGTTATAGGACCAGAAACCACGAGGGTTGGTTGCAAGGCAGCAACTTGCATGTCTAGGTTGGGATAGTGCCAGGCACACGCTGACAAGCAGATTGCACGCGGATATGGACAAGCTAATAGAGGAGGAAATGAGACCAAAACACATCCCGCACCTGCCTGGGGGTACCGCCTGCACGCATTCACAAACGCACTGGAGCTCTACTTGTTGGTTTGAATTATTTTATTGAACCGGAACATAGACGCGACAATACGTCGCTTCGGTGCTTATGCAAATGGGAATAAGAATATCGAGGTTCCGGGAAATAAAAGTGTGATTGTAAATACCACAAGTTGCTGGGTTCGCAGTCACATCGACATCCTCATTGTTGGTGATAAAGGGAACTTCCAGGATGAAGTGATAAAATGAAGTCATGCACGCGTTTCTGTTGGCGAGGATGAGTTCGACGTAACATGTTGCTGACACCATGCCTCAACACCCATCACATAGATGTTATTTTTAATCTCACGGGTTGTATTACGTATGAAGGATGAGATGCAGAACGTCCGAGTCATATTTTTGTCAGAGTTGAAATAGGTGGTGTTGTGTGAAATAGAGGCTCTTTCGTAATGAGTAAGACAAACTTGCAGGGTAACTCTTGGGTGCCATATGAGAAATTTGTATATAGGGGTATCATTCGGTCTCCGAATCCTCGTTACTGAGATAATTAGATTTATCTGAAAATGTACTCCCTTTCATTTTCTTATTAAAAATTAACATTCTGTAAAAAAATATAATAGTGGTGGTTATTCACACCCACTAGACGCTAGAGACTAGAATAACAAGCTTTCTCTAAATTATTTTCACTATATAGTTTTCTGCTGAAGCTAAATTGTGCGCTTGAAATATCACCAATTTTCGAGTGAAATGTTTCCCCCAACTGGCTCAGTCAATTAAACCATGTAACTAGTTTTCTCTCTTGAGTGATATATTGGTTCAAATCCACACAAAAATCCCAAAGAATTGAGTAATTGGGTCAGTTGAAAGAGAAAGGGCGTAAGTTACTTTCTGGGATGTTTTTGCTGTGGCACATCACGATAATTTTTAGCGAATGTGATTTCTAATACAGCAATGTTAGGAAAAGAGTGAAACCAGTTTTTCCCTTTTATTTTGTACCACAAAATCCTGGATTTTAACGTTGCTTTCCAAATTTGCTATTTAAAATTATCACAGAAGACACCAAAAACTTCCGGCCAATAATTTTCACTATTACAGAAATGGCACATGGAACACAATTTCGCCAAACAGGCACATTTTTGTGAACATACTCCACCAAACACCCAATCGAAATCTAGATACAACCAAGAAAAAAAATGAGTTACACCTTAGCCCTATTATTATCTGTTCGGCCTTTACAGCAACTGTCTACCACTAATGAAGCCACATGGACTTTCGACCCAACTACCAAGTAGAGTGGTGAATCATATTATGAGGAAAGCCTGAGTTGAGGGGGGGGGAGACAAATAGACCTTTCTGCACACATAACTCCAACAAATACACATTACATTGCCATTAACCCTGTATAGCGACCCAGATATTCATCAGACCCAGGACTAAAATATTCAATTATCAAATAATTAAAATCAACAGCAATTATCACGTGAACTTTTCCGACTGAATAGCATTAATATAATATGCAACTTGTGCCCTAGAATGAGGTAACGTAAATAAATCAATAAATAAATAATATGCAACCTGGCCTGTAGTTTCAGACCAATTATTATCCGATACTTTCAGGTAATCACAAGCTCAAGCATCCTCAACACCCAATAACATTCATCCCATCACTGCACTGGTACGCCCTACATTTAAAACCGAATTGGACTCAACAGAGCACAAAATGAGTACCAAACCCCGCCTGTAATTTTGTCACCCATTTTCCATGGTCACCCCTAGAAATAAGTAGAAACAAGGGTTAGTCCAGGTCACGGTGTGTAGCTGAGCGAGAAGAAAAGCGAAGATGAGATAGGTACGGATGAAAGGGGATAAAAACCACCATAAAAGGAGACTCGGATGATGGCTACTGCTTCCGAGGAGTTCTGCATGGTTCCTCTTCCACGACGGCTTGGAGCAGGTGCATGCAGGGATGGATGGATGCTGCTTGTTTTAAAGAGGGGGAGTCCTAGAAGGAATCGTGCAAGATTGGTCCTGCACAAGCATACGCCCTTCATTTGCACTTGAAAAGGATGCGGGGGGGATACACGCGTTAGTTGCACTTCATCCTGTTTCTTGACAACCGGGAGGAATATTTTTACCAAGATTCTTCTTCTGTTCCAAAGAAGGCAAGCGAGTCGTGTTGACAACCGAGAAACAATTAGGGGCTGATTTGAGAAATGGCGTGGAAATTCAATCTTCATACGGCAAGCTGGCACAAATGTATTGCTCGGCAGGAGCAGTCATGATGTGTAACAGAGGGAAGCCCATTTGAGATAACAATAGGGATGGAGAATTCACCGGAATTCAGCTGAAAGCAAGAAATCAGATTGGTTGATATTTTAAATACACTCCTCTATTTTCATCCAGCTGTAATAGTGTGTCTTCATGTCATAATCAGTTGGAAAAATTTGAACCAGGTTCGTGCAGGACATCATCTGTGAATAAAATAGAAAAACTGGTTCCTCAGCTGTGATTACGGTTACTTCATTTCAAACTAATCCATACGTTTTCAGTTGGTCTATTTCGGAATGGGCAAGGTGAGTGACCCCCAAGATTCGTGTTTAGTCTCAACTTGTGAGGAATTTTTGGGAGCACCAGTGGGAGAGAAATCCAGACATCCTTCTGACGCCTGTCTACCTGGCAGGCACCAATTGGGGTGTGGAAGAAGGAAGGGGATGAATCACCCAATGGGCCTAAGTTTTTCCCGTAAATGGACTCCCACTGGGTTTGGAAAGTCAAGTGGAAATGACGGTTACCACCAAAAAATATTTTCAAATCAAGAACCTGCAGTGCAAAACAATCAGAGGCACAATATGGTTGAAATTGAGTTAAGCATACTTTCTCATAAGTTAAGTCTGGTACAACCATAGAAATATTGAACAAAAGGAATTCCATGAGGATGATGCAACTATAAATTACTGATACCCCAGTGTGCTATCAATATCAGAACTGATGGGAAAAAAAATTTAAAATCAGGTAATAACAGGTCATGTGCAAAGTAATTCGGAAGTGAGGTCAGAGTGCAAATGTGCAGATTAAAACGTTAACTGCAGTGAAGCGAAGGGAGGTTCTTGGAAAGGGAAAAACTGGCCTAGGGTAGCTTCGGGCAATCCAGACCGGTAATTTAACCGAAGCATGGGAATTTCGTCTGGGCGAAATGGCCTGATGCAACTCGGAGGTCAGTGGTGGTATTTCCGATGCACGTGGTCACGCTGAGTTGCTGGGACTTGATTGGGATACTAAGTAGTTTACAAAACACGCCATGGTTAAAAATTGATATATATTTTTTATTGCTATCGTCACCGATTTTTATCGTGTCATTACACACTACAGAGTGCGTACATAATACTTTTTTATGGGATAAATAGCTCTAATAACATGTTTAAGTGCACTTATACATTGCTGATCTGCTGTCAAGACTGGACGAGATCATTTGCAAGACTAGAGCGATGTAATATTATCTGTTAGTACAAGCGATAGTATAGTTCTACAATGATTGAGAGGTTACATTTTGAGTTATAATGAGAACAAAATGATACTCTAACATGATAGTCATCAATATATGTATATGGCACTTCATATTGCTCAATGACTTCATATGCAAGCATGTACAATATGGAATTAACTCTGGTGCCACGCAATGCACAGGAACATAATGTCCTGCACATCCCAGTGATTATAAGGATTATGTATGAAAATATTCTAATCTCACTACATGATAAATGAATTGGCAGGAACAAGTCTCATCCTATATGAGGTAGCCATTCCTTAGGGCGACAACTGTTTCTCAGTCGATTACAAAATACAGTAGCAGGTGATATTTCCCCTTTGAGCCCGAGTGTCCCTAACAAGCAAGGCCATTTTACAACGGTTGGAACATTATGCATCCTCCAGCTGCTATTTCCATGCCAGGACCTTGAGAAGGTTGCTCCAAAGGCGACCCACGTCACTCTTTTTCACGCTGCTGCTTATTCCATATCACGTCTGTTGGAGGGTGACCCCCACCCCCCTTCTAACCCTCCCTCAAAAACCTCTAATGTCTTCTCAGGAAACGATAGTGTTGCTTGAAAAAATAAAATAAAAAAATAATGCTAGGCACCACCAGAGACCTTCAACTTTTCGCGCCAAACCGTGTCCTTCATAAAACCGGCCCTCTGTCTCTAGACCAGGTCACACCTGCCGGAATTGCTGAATGTGATGCAACGCCATACACCCTACTACATGCCAAAAAACTCTGAAAATTACGACATATTCAGCTTACTTTTCATGAAAAATGAGACAAAGCTGTACGCTTGCTGTGTGTCATTACGACAAAGTCAAGACTGTACAGCTTAGCACTATATACATTAATGAATGGTCAAGTAACAATTGTATTGACTATTCTATTGTTTGAGCTTTTTCCTTAACAATTTAGCTTGAGCTCACGACCAAAATAGCACAACATAAAACGAAGCTTAAAGCTTACATCCGAAGTCAGTCAACGGACTTTAAGATCACTGGATCACCATTTTTATGCAACTTTTCATAATAAATAAATAAGTCGAGTCTCCTCTTTGGCGCGGGTGCAGCTGCATTCTCACGACGATTGTCTTGGGTTCGACCTTTCTTCCTCCTCCTCCTCCTCCTCAGAACTGCTTCCTGGAGAGGCAGATGGTCTAGAGAGCAGACCAGCTGGTTTCCGGATTCTCATCAAGTCTGCAAAAAACAGCAAAAAAATAATCCCATATGTCCAGTCCAACCATTATTTGCACTTAATCCAAGACCAGTAGCCATGGATGACCTTGCACCTCCGCAACAATTGGGATCAGGGTCGAACAGCTAATATGGCAAAAGGCAAGGGGGTGGTTTTTGCGAATTGTCCCCACCCTACTGCTACTAACCCCCAGCATCCACTTGTTGTCCTTGGCACAGCTACCACTAAGATCTACATATTATCCCTGTCAAGGCCGGGAGTCTATAACACTCTTTCTTTGGTACACACTCATACCCCGTTATTGGCGGGAACACACACTCACCTGTCTGGTATATTCAAAAAAAGGTGATACCGGTACCTCAAATTCAAAACGCGGAAGTCCGTTAAAACTGAACAAAGGTCCGGATTTACTTTCAAAATTCGTTTCTTGTTATCATCCATGTTTTTTTTTCGTTTTTTTTTTTTGGAAGGGGGGGAGGGGGGTGTTGTTAAGACAGGTGCCCAAGCCGGCTTGGCCTTCTCCTTTATGCACCTCCCGGAAATAACAGGAGATGACGCAATGTTCCGGCCCAAAAAACACGTTTCTTCCTACCCTGCCCCTTATTATTTTCTTTGTCAATGACGTCAGGGGGACTAGTCAAAAGGGGGAAGGGAGAAAGAGGAGTCACCCAAGGAGATTTTGCGCGCGAAAAAGTACCGTGACCGCTGCTTGTTGAATCATACACATGAGTCTAGGAATATTTCCCGCCACTATGACCAAGAGAAGGAAAAAAATAATAATAATAGATTTTCCTGTTGAAATATGACAAAGAGTCCACTCGACTTTGGTGGGACAAAAAGGTCAAACAACATCTATTTTATCAGAGATTTTTCTACCGCAAACATCCGATTAAACGCTCGAGTCCTGGACAGAAAGGCAATTGAGACTGTAGATTAGAGGTTGAAAAAGTTGACAAGTGATCATGAGTAATAAGGAGTCAATGACTTACAAAGTGACTGGGCTGATAAGCCACCCCCCTGGACATACACTCATTAGGGGGCGACATGATAGATGGATCAATGGGTGGGATAGCAAGAGTGGCGCAATTTACGGGCTGCTGACCTGCCAATTTTTTTTTAAAGTAATATATCAGTTACAAGGTAAACAACATATGTCCAAACAAACAGCCACATAAGCACGGCCGTTTGTAATATCCCAACATTTTCACCCGTTATTTTCAAAAAGGGTCATGCCACACTCACTACCAACTTCCCATCAGCTTTCGACCAATAGCACGTTACGTAGGCAGCATGTGAACCGGTGGGGGGGAAAAAAAATTCAAAATTCGAATCTGGTTAACGGCTTCTTAGCCTCCATACCACGCCGGATTGTAGGCTTGTCCAGGTAGCAACTACATACATATTTACTGTCAGTACAGTACTGAACGTGCGTCCAAATATTTATGCAATAATATTCATAAATATGCATTATACCGGTACCGGTATATATAATATCTATACATATCTAATACCGTATTGTATATATAATAAAACGGAGCGACTTCAGTATATTATGTAGCAATTAGCTGGCGCAACTACTCCGATGTAACTAATATTACTGCTCCGTCAGCAAAATATATTTAAAAAAAAATAGCAATGAACCTTACCGGTATGCGTGTATGGCAATGTGGATTCCCTGGACTCTCGGCTTCTGCGACTCTTGATCGGTCCGCACGAATCATCCTTGACCGGTGCCTCAACGCCGTACCAGTCGTACCGTCCAGGCAGCACCTTTTCCTTTTCCGGGTCAAAATTCCACCTCTTGGTAAACTCCTCCCACGAGTCCAGGTGTGCTTCGGTAGCCAGCTCCTCCGCCTCCTTCATATCCACCGGTCCGAATAGGCACCTTCGTGTGTTCCGGTACCGCATTCGCAATACCATATCCACCTCTCGTAGATCCAACAACACCACGGACTTTCCCAGCATCGTGACCGTTACAAGTTCAAACCTTGGGTCCCGCCAGCAGTCTAGTGACTAACGTCTCCCGCGCCTGACGATTATGAACTGGTTTCAAATATAGCGGGAACCAATCAGAGCGTCTGGTTGGCAAGTCACGTGACCAAGTCCGTTGGCAGCCCAAGCCCCGCCCAGTCATCATCAAGCTCATGCCTTGCCGCCTTTCATTATCCCCCCTCACTTTACAAAGGCCGCTTTCTCCATGTGCCCCCCCCCCCATGCCACCCTCTACGGAACCCCCCTCTTCTAAATAACTAATAAAAAAAAATATTCCAGACAGTTGATACCCACACGGGTTTGCGCCTACCTGGTCTAGGGGTAAATATTGAGGAGTGAGTCACTGCTGGAGTGGAGTTAATAGTGCGGTACATGAATAATCACATACATACACACACACAAAAAAGAGGTGGTGCGAGTCATTGCTCAGTGCAAAGTGCATACCTTTTTCAAGGGCTGAATGTCAAAGGGGACTCATTTTTTTGCGACGTGACTGGTAGTAAACAACGTCGGATAGTAATGCACGGGAAGGCGAAATAATCGGCGAGGCATGCGGGTATGAGCGTGTTATTCATGCCAACTATGCACTTACTGGGTGTGTCACTAGCCTAGGTAGCGTCCTCTCATGATCGGAATAAAATAGCACTGCAAATTGGTCAGCATGCAGGGATGATGATGATGATGATGATGATGATGATGATGATGATGATGATGATGATGATGATGATGAAACCTTTTCCCATTCAGGTAATGAGATTGCAGATTAAAACACTGGACTGGAGTTGCATTATTCGTATGGACAAATTGAAATGCTAGAATACCAAAATAGGCATTCGCCTCCTCTTCACAAATCGCTCTTCTGCACACGCCTACCAGGTGAGTCATGACATTATTTTTGTTACTGTCGTTCCGTAATTAATAAAGCAATCAAAACTAAAAGCAAAACGGATTGTGAATTATAATGATGATTATAATTATTATAATTCACAATACGTGCTGCTTTTAGTTTTGATTGCTTAATTCCCGCCTCAGTGGCCTAGGCTACTTTGTTACGTAATGCACCAGAGTCTTCAAATTTATATAAACATGATGATTATAATTATGTTTGTATAAATTTGAAGACTCTGGCGTATTACATAACAAGTAGGCCTCTACACACCACTGAGGCGGGAATACAGGTGAGACTACCTGATAATAATATGCAATTCCCTATGTGCCTTGCATAAAATATGACAATAACACCGCCGCGTATAGATGTCTAGCATAGATACATTCAGTTAGATAATTGCCGTATTAAAATATACCAGCTAACTGTAAGTCATTTTAAAGACGATTTAGAAACGACGAACCATCCTGGTCGCCAAGATATGCATCTAGCCACAAAAACCGTGCCAGATGACCTCTAACTCCCTTTGTTCCCTGCATGGTTCTACTTCGAGCCTCAATCTGCATGATCGACTTGCCGATTATAATGCAAATCCTGCCTTTGGTAAGGACCTCTACAGCCCCATAGCTTATAGATATTCTTCAGCATACACAATAATTTTGTTCCCCCAGGAGACCATCCACAGGTAGCAAGGATAAATAGGAAATTATTGTTAATTTTATCTATATATCTATATACTAGTTCCCCCTTCCCCCCACCAGAGGCGCTGCCTACACCCATTGCGCATGCGTAGAACGCGGGCCGATAGGAAACGTCGTCGCAACAACATGCGGCGGGCTTATACAAACATCATGAATATGATTATAATATTATAGAGTATATAATAATATTACGGTATATTAGTTATATATAATAGTTTGCATATATGCCAAATGGGAGGTCACCATCCGAAACTGCCATCCATCCTCTGGGTTGGACCCAGCTAGCACCGGAAGGAAGTGAGGGAAGTGGGGTCATCCTGGTTGCACCCAACAGGTCATGCTTGGGGGGGAATATAATTATGCCCGCTCTTCTCTCCGCCAGTGCTTTATGGCTCTCACGAACAAAATACGGCGTCCCCCTCTACTAAACTCCCCCACCCATGCTTGCAACAAGACAGATGGGGGAGGCCTTGGACATTTTTGCTCAAAGTCTCACATTTCTTGGGTGAAAAATGAGACGTCCTTGGTAAACTCTTTTACCATTTTTGGGGGGGTAAAAAGGTTCACATTTCCTTGGAGATGTTCCTTTATAGTTGCTTCGTTTCCCACGAGTGCTAAATTTTCTAGAAAAATTATATTGGCAAAACGCACCAGATTGCTGTCATATTCGTTCTTGTCTGAAAAGTACGTTAAGCTATCTTAGAAGTTCTAAACCGATTTTCATTACTTACGGTTGTGTAGTTCTGAGAAAGTTTGAGAGGCCTAACTTAATATTTTTATCGCAGGATTATAAAGCCTATCGGTGAAGTGCACGTGTCAAAAAATGTTTATTTGACAACCGATAACATTGGCAGTGTGTACATATCATGGAATTGTAGTGAAATACCTTACAGGAATTTGGTTATCTCACTCGATAACCGAGGGTTTTTGTGGCACTTAATCATCCAGACAAGACCTGCCTTGAAATTTTTAATATTTCAATTTATATCAAGGACAACTAAAACTGTCTTTGGGCTCGTAAGAATAATTCCAGTCCATTGATACAACAAACACACCCCCTTCCCCCCAATATTAACTTGCATCAAAGCATTTTGCTGACTTTACTGCAATATGGACGAAAATACGTCGGTCATGTAACACATTGACAGCAAATGACTTTTTTTTGTGCGAGTTTTTGTCGCATTTTAGTGTTGCATTCAGGTCACGTTCCAAAATTCAAATCAAATTCGACAACAGAAGTTACTTGTACAAACAACTTCTGAGATAAAGAATTAAGACAGTTGACCCTGTACTTAACCACAATTCACCTCACATTATCAGAACAGTCATGTCCTCCTGAGATATCGTGCAATGATCCACATTATCGTCCTAAAAATTCCAAAAATTAGCTTATCTGACCCATTTCTCTCTATAAACCACCAAACTCAACAAAATCCTCCAACATGCGAACCCCCCAAAAAACGTCAAAAAAAGACAGTATTATAGCACCCGGGGTGAAAAATACGCGGAATTTCCTGTCCATCTCTCGTTTCATCCCAGGACCTCATTTCCTCCATGTGTGTAGACTAGAAGAAAAAGCGCAGCACATGTAATCGAACTGCTGCCGCCCATCTTTCTTCTTCGTCCGGAACCCCTCCGGAAATCCTCCTCCGGATCTGATTTTAGTGGGAGGCAGAGAGGTGACACCCTCTGGGTTTTCCACGTGGGATAAAAGAAGGGCATTGTAGAGCACCCCCCAGCTTTCGACAAACACTTTTTTTCTCCGTCATCCCCCAAGCATCCACCTGTCGGACGAATCACATTTCGTGGGACCCACTAAAATGTGTATGTCCTGGGTACCATCCGATTAAAATGATCCTGAGTGGCTACGTCGAAAAAGCAGACAGTGTTAGATATGTTGCATCTCGGTTTGTACAGTCATACTGCTTGCGACATTTGCTGATGCGGCAGACGTGCAAATCGAAGTGATAGAGTGTGAGCCGTGCGAGTAAGAAGAGGTAGGCCTTGAGTGACGCCCAGTCAGAGACGTCACCCAAGGGCTACCATTTCTTACTCGCACGGCTCGCACTCTATCACTTCCATTTACAAGTCTGCCGCATCGGAAGATGTCGCTAGCAGTATGACGGAATCAGCCCCCGGACACTTGCCCTACAATCTTATCTTATCGCCTGCCGGGGCGTTTTGCATGAGGTGCTCACCTCACCTGAGAGCGCCAGGAGACAGCTTTTCATTGTGCTATCATGTGGCGACCCTACCGGACTACGCTGAACTTTATAGGTACAAAAGGGAAGCGCTACATTGGGGGACCCAACATGGTCGCCTGCGGCCATGTAGTGGCTTCTCTTCTACCTTAGTTCAGCGTAGTCCAGTAGGGTCGCCACATAATAGCAAGCTGTCTCATGGCGCTCTCAAGTGAGCACCTCATGCAAACGCCCCGGCAGGCGATAAGAGGGAGTGTCCAGACCTTAGTATTCTAAGACCATGGACGGAATTAATGCCTAGCACTGAGTACGTTAGGGTTATAATAATTTAACATTGGGGGAATCCCGAGCATGCACGGTTGGGTGCACTGGGCGTCCCTAAAAATGCATTTAAAAGGGCAATGGAAGCGGCACCACGCTCTCTTTGCCGCCAGAGCCATAAGGCACGTTCGTCCTGTCCACCGACACAGACATCCTTTTCCGCCCTTGCAAAAACCTCCACCCATCCTCCCCTTTTCCTTTTGGCGGCCAGTGACGCGTGGATGGGCCCCTTCATCCATCCTATACGATCCCCTCTTCCACAGACTGTCTGTCGGTGGGTCGTTTCCACAACCCTACCTGTGCCCCAGGCTGACCGTACTTTTAAAAGGAACCCGTCTTCCGGATTCCGTTTCCTTATCAACGATTGACGTTTTTTTTTTATTTCAGGATAATGTCGCAACAATGACTCTGACCCCTTGAGGTCACCGTAGGGTCGGGACCCATCGATGATATACCCTTTGGAGTATTTTATTATTTGATTATAGTATTAAAATGTTTATCTGCATAAAAGTGCTTCTGTGTGAGGATGCACGTTGCGTCTGCTATAGAGGTACGCAAGAGGACTCTGGTCATCTGCCGTGGCCTGAACAATTTCAAATAATTCCACACTTACAAAATGACTGATATTTATGTGACTGTTCCCGCTAAAATATGTCTTCAGGCTGGGTTGAAAGTTACATTACTGGAATCTCATTAAGTCATTATTGACGAAATGACAACTTTTCCTATGTTGACTCTGGGCCAAACCAAACACCAGTTCTGGTACGTTTCCCACGAAACGTCGTCGCACTTTGAACTCCTTTATCGGTCAGTCAATTTGGGATGTTCTCCGAGCAAGATAGCAAGATGACGTCTACAGCGCACCCCAAGCTGATAATAATCGCTCTACTGGCTATATTCACACGCGGCTTGATCAGGTTTTTATAATGTTAACTTCGCACACAAACCAGCTATCAATCCGAACCGGATGATATACCATGTATTTCAAGTCATGTTGTTGCAAGTTGACTTGTCGGGGGGTAGAAACGGAAATGGGCGGAGGAAGGTCATGGAAAAAAAAAGGGATAGCTAGTCTTTCCAAACAGGATACGAAGCAACGGGTCATTCATTAGAGCCTATGTTTACCTCCCAGGGAAAAATACCTGGAGTAAACACCTCGGGCCACAAATGTATGCTTTTGGGGGAAGGAAAAGGGCCCGATATAGCCGCTTGTTTTTATGCCGGTTCTAAACCCAAATCGTGGTAGTCCCATCTTGATGAGATACCGCCCCTTTCACGGTCCATTTGTGACAATTTTGGGGTGAGATGGTCGGATATGCCTTGGTGTCAATCACACATACATATCCGACAAAAGTATTTGTTGTTGATAACAGGTTCTATAGACTCGTGGCTTGTTTTTATGTCCGATGTTATTATAAGAAATAGTTCCCATTCACCAACCTCTGCAATCAAACAATGCAGCTATAATATGAGTTCGTCACTGTCAACAACATTGGGCTACGACCCCTTCGCGTGACAGCAGCTTATTATGCATTGTTTGCAAATGCCTGTCGCTCGTGCAGGACTCTCAATAATAATAATACCGTCACGCATCAAAACCACGCGTGAGTGATGCGCACGTGGACTAAGCTACATAAATTATTCAGTATTTATGGGAGCATTCGAGAAGACACTGCCACGTAAGACACTGCCACTCTTAAGCTGAACAAATCTGCAAAAAAAAATTTGGCATCCGGTTTCTATTGAGATCAACAAGAGTCTAATAGCCTCGACTATAAAGGAAATGCAAAAAAGGAGGTTGCGATAGTCGACAGATTTTATGTGACCTTGTGGAGCTTCAGATTATGGTTGTAATGCAAGTTTGCTTTTCATTTGCGTCTTTTTGCAATTAGAACATCCTTGGCAAGGATGACGTGCTATCATGAGTTATGCCACACACCTAATATGATGTAAACATATGTCGACGTTCCCAGAATATCAAGTTCTGCATGAGAGTCTGAATGAATTCCCAACTCGCAAGCACCCACGTTGTGGGAGGTGTCACAATGCATATAGGAACACAACGCGACATGTAAACCATGAGTTGTCACTTCCTTCCCTGATGCAACGTGACCTTCCATTACATTGGCATCAGCCTCCGTATTCCATATCATTATGACACATGCTTTATGGATGATCACTTTTTAGTGCAATCAAAGAATATTTTTCGACAATATTGGTGTACTGGGCCCAGAAAACTTTTACGACACGTACCTTTTCTTACAGGTCACACACCACCATGGAAGTCTCTTCCACGAGTATGGTCAGCCGTCAGCATTGCCCTTCCCCACCAGCAAGTCATCATCTCGACTTTTCTTCAAGTCGATGGGCTCTGCATCTCCTCCGTCAACACCTGGGCAGTCCTCGGAGAACATGGTCTCGATGAAGCTGTGGGCCGAGCACTGGTCAGGTAGCATTGTCCTGCCGAAACTGACCCTCAAGGAAGGGATCCGCATCATAACTCGGGGCCAACCCTGGGTCACCACTTGAGTAGCCCCAGGGGGAAAAAAAAAACGTTTTCGTGGGTTTTGTGAAGTGGAGTACGCCATACTCTCGTTGAAAATGAAAAAGAAAACACCTTGGCATATCTGTACGTTTCTTCAGTGGTCAACATCTTTGGTCAACATGGTGCATGTTTTTCACCCCCGAAATATTAATTGGTTTAAAAAACTGGCTCATTGTTAATTGAAAGAAGGTGTTATTGTAAATTAAATACGGTGTAATATTTAAATAAGTGCAAAAGTGGTAGATGCAAAAGTTTGGCGTGTGCTTTGCGCATGCGTAGAAGCGTGCTCTCTCGGACCGAGTTTCGGACTGTTTATTCCCGAAATTCAATGAATAAATGCTAGAAAATCATAATAATTATGTGTCTTAATAGTAACACATTATATTTCATAAACAAATGCAGCACAGGATGGTGAAAAATAGCTCTCAGAAGTATCAGTTGCTTATATTAAGTTACATATGTACCCGTCCGTTGTAAAGCCTTCAAGGGGGTCTGGTTTGCACAAAGTGGGTTCTGTCATTGACATGAGGTGCCAAGTGTTCCAATGGTCAATTCCTAATCGGAAACACTTTGCAGTTCAGAGCTTGAATGGACGATTCAATTAGGCATAATATTAGCAGCTAATTCTTTTGATAACCATTGAAGAATGCCTTGGCAAAAGTGACTGCTTAAAAATAAGCAGATTATTGCAAAAACAAAAACAAAATAATAATAATAATAATAATAACAATCGGACCAGCATTTCGGATTACCCTGCATTTTTTCAAAGCGAGTCCGTTAATATATCGTATCAGTGTTGCCATCTTTAACTTTTCCACCATCAGTCACCTTAAATGAGATGGCGACAAGTAATTTTTGATAAAAGAGGAATTATTCAGGTTAAAATATTGTAAATATTACTTTCAGTGAGAAATATTTGTTTCCTAGTTATTTTTTCGGCCGATACTTGGCCGATATCATCATCCGATACACAATCTGATATATCGTGTGCCAAAAAGCCGGAAGCATTTCCGGATGTTGACCGAAGTTTTCACGTGGGCGACTTATAGCTCATTACATCAGCCTGTCTTGGCAGCCCAGATGGGATAACAAGGGCCAACATGCCATTTGATCTGATCTCAAAATAATCAGCGAAGACATCGCTGATTATTTTGAGATCAGATCCCGAAGGATCACGGTGTGTGAGACCAGGGCCACACCTGCAATACCCTTGCGGTTGCTGTACTGATGATCGGTGGATGGTACTCCTACGGATTTTCACCAGATAAAATGGTACCTTCTGTTCCTGCAGGTAAAGAACGTTAAGGAAGCGTGTGAAATGAAGCCATCATATTAGCTTCTGCCAATGTGGTGGTGGTGGTGGTAATAATAATAATAATAATAATAATAATAATAATAATAATAATAATAATAATAATAATAATAATATAATAATACACAGTCCTGCCATAAATACCGTACATTTACTAGCATATTTAACTTACGTACCGTATATTAAGATGAATAATAGTCTGAGGAATTCTAACATATGTTAGTTTATTTACCAATGGATATGGAAGGCAAAACGACTATCATAATTTATTTTGTGTACACCTATGATGTGGTCATTCATTATTGATAGCAGTATGCACCACATCTACAGAGATCAACTGGCTACTGCTTTCACCAAAGGCCATATTTAGAGTGTTTTGTCACACAAGCTATCCTTTCTAAGTCTGACCACAATTTGTAATCCAAAGGATTTAGATCAAGACTTCATGGAGGCCAATCTCTGGGACTTGAAGAGATCAGGCAAATTCTCATTGTTAGATAGCAAGGGCTTCATTATCAGGTGCTAAGTCTTACTGAAATGTCCAACTCTAATTTCCATGAAACAGAATGGGTGAGAGGTGTCACAGGTTTTTCTAACTAAAGCATGGTTCCTGTAAACATTTGCTGTTGTTTTGACCCCCTGTTCACAGAAATGCAAGTTACTGACCCCTTCATAACTCACTCCCCACCAAACCACGATCAATGTAGCTGGATGAAGTCCTCTTGGAATGTTACGAACAACCTCTGATACTTCTTTGGAAGTGTGGGCATGGTTGAACGTCCCTTCAATTGTGAAACTTTCTTGTCTGTGAACATGACCTTTCTCTGACCATTATTCCGAATTTCCGAATAAGCAAAGTCTTTGATTTTTAACCGCTCCTTTATTTCATTAGGGCTGGAGTTTATAGCTGCCCTTTTTTTCTATGGTAAACTGGCATCCCTACTTGATCAGATTTGATTAGTCGTGGCATAGATCTGGGTCACATATTCATTTGTCTGCCCATGATTTTCAGTTTTCTTAGTAGGTTTCTTCTAATTCTGTTTGTCACTGCTTTATAAATTCCCTGGACAGTATTTCCAAAAAAAACAAAAGTTTAGTGCAAATATAGGACATGCGGGCTAAATTTTGACATCACTTCTATGCTGTAGGCCTTACACAGCGGGAGGAATCGCCATCACAGTAGGGTATTAATAATATTGATATCATTTAAAATTATGCTTTCGCATGACTAATAATCGGTTTCTCCCACATTTTAAATGAACCATTAAAAGCTGAAGGCACCTCAATAATTTACTCAGATTTTGTCACAAAACGGACCTATATACAATGACTGTAACCATCCCACGTTTGAATCGATCAAAATAACCGATTGCACAAGCATTGAAACGTCAGCATTGACGTGCTTTCAACAAAGCAAATCCGGATTCTGCAATATGATAAAGCCTTGCTATAATCAGGCATAGCCAAGTGCGCAACAATGAATCACGCTGATTCCACACTTTGTGAACCTGGCCAAAGGGGTTAACGTCCCGTCTTTTATTCAGTAGGCGTAAACCCTGCTGCTGACCACGTAGATTCCAATCAATGCTAATAACTGCCGAAGGACTGAATAGACTAAATTTCCACACAGCGCCTTTTGAATAGAGGTTATACACTTCTGGGCCCAACATGCGTCCAGGGTTATAGGGTTTTTCAAAAGTGACAGACAGACAAACGGGCTGAGGGGGTTCGGGCCCCAAAAACACGTCCAGCGTCCAAAAAGCCATAGATAACATCGGCAGGCAGATGCTTAGGCTCCAGCCCCTCCATCCTCAACCCACCCTCCTCCCTTACTCCTAGTTTGTGGCCTCGTGATGAGCTGAGATAATCCATTTAAAACACCTTTTGTCCCAGGCCTTGTGGGGAAAAAAGTGGGGGATGATCATTCGCGTTTACACACCATTATTTTCACCGACACAAAATAAATCACTCCAAAAGTTGATCTAACTGGATATGGTCTATTTGGAGGGGGAGCCTCAGAAAATTGGCCTAACTTTGATACCGGTACATAAAAACATTACATAGATCGGCGATGACAAACAAATTATGTGAGCAAGGCCACCAGGCTATACATATATGAATAGGGTCCTACTCGTTGCATAATATCAGAATGATTGACGTCACTATTTATGATGCCATGGAAGGCGAAAGTGATGGAACACGCGAGATACAACATTCCTCCTGGCTCATAGAAACCCAATGGATATAAATAGCATGTGATTCAGCCTCTGACCGTTCATCCGTAATGAAATATCACAATCAGTAATTTGGGCACTTCATCCATCCCGATCTAGAGATAAACCTATTTTGTTGTCTGCCCCCAAGGGAGCCATTTTTCCCAATCACCTGGACGTCCAGATGCAAGAAATCCTATGATCATATATATATTTTTTTGTGTCCCTCCCTGAGTAAGGCCTAGTGATGGAAGGGGTCTGCACCCCTGCAGGATCCACCCCCGACTCATCCCCACCTACATCTCCACTTCCTCGCCCCTGGAGCTATTAATTAACCAGGAAGCATCCATAAATAACCGCACGCATCATTTGGGACAAGCCCACAATTGTTTGGAAGCAGTGTTGCCAAAAGAAAATGCCATGTGCAGTCTCCAGGTGGGAGAACTTCACCTGACCATCCACATATGCTTGTAATAAACATCTTATTAGCATTATTTTCTGCAATACAATTGCGTCATTGTCCCGTGCCATCCGGAAGAATAATTTTCACCATCAGCTGCTATAGGTACGGGTTTCCGGTAGCGTCTTCCATCTTTTAGAGGGGGGCGATATATGATGGAACTTATCTGAATACCAGATCCATGCACATCTGCTCCATTAGAGATTAATTAGAGCGTTTTGCAGCAACGATGCATATCCGTGACGTCACTTGTGGGGAGATGCGTATTCATGTGGAAAATGGGGGTGTGCTCTCATGCGTCAGTACCACCTTATATACGTCCATATTGCTCATATTTCAGAAGCATAGGAAATAAACAGTTAGTCACTCGAGCGTTTTTAAAAGGCATGTTTCAAAACACGAATGTTTTGCGGTTACGTGTGGAGAGCCCTGAAAATAGGCAATGTACAGATAGCCCCCCCTAGTGTGCTTTTCAAGCACATGTTGCGGTCACCCCAATTTTGGGGACCTGCGTTCGCTTACACATGATGACAGATGTTGAAAACTGGAATTAAATTTGTGTAGGGGGACACTACATAATTTGTCATGTTCACGCGGTCGCTTCTAATAATTAAAAAAAGTGGTTTTTTTTCATGATTAGTACAATAATTTGCACATTATTCGGTGGTTGAGTCAGGAGGCCTGTAATTGACGGTTGGAGTAGAATCCTTCCTGTGAAAATTGCAGCATTTTTCCTCTTAATGAAAATGACCACCTGCATACTCGCAGATGCACCCTGACGTCACTCGTGCAGTGATGTCACATATGGGCTTCGCCAAAATAAAGAAAACAGGCAAATCGACATTGGAAAATGGCTATGGAGTGACGTCCTAATGACAGGTTAGCTTGATCCAGCACCAAAGCCGCTCTAAATGGAAGATGACAGAGCCCACATCCCCGCTAATACACCCCTCCTATTATTATAACCCTCCCCAGTTATAGTCAGGACCAGGTGCGCCCACAAATAGAATAGAAAAAAAAAATTAGAAAAACCTGGCCAAATTGGATTCTGGCATTTGGCATGACAAATTCAAGAGCATATGGTCCATTCTGTGGGGGCGCACATGGACATCAATCTGGACATTCCCTGATGAGCGTCCTAGTGAGTGATTACCCTGGCAGGTGAAGGAGTACTTACCACCACACTGATTTCCGATGGAGGGAAATGCGGTGTAAAACAGCGGTGAAAGGGTTAGGCAAATAAATGGCCTGTATTTCCAAACAAGGTGGGAAGTTTATAATGGATCAGTTGTCATCGACGACTCCATTAACCTGGGGGTCGACACACCTGACCGGAAGAACCGGCCAGTAAATCGGACCACAAAGTACAATAGACTTCCATGTAAAATCAGTATACGATTAGTACCGGTACTCGTGTAGATGTTCATACTTGGACGGAAATGGACAGGGGTTGGGAGAAAGGGCAAATAGGTGTTGAACCCACACCATGTGGGTACGGATGTGACGGATTACGCACATAATACAGTACGATTGTACTTAGCAGGAGACATATTGGGTAAAAAAGTACAGCTGATAGGATTCGAAGAATGGTGCAAATTGTAGTTTCCAAACGGAAGAGTCATTGCGTGATGGTAGGCTCGTGTGTGTCACGTGCAGGTCAAAAAATAAAGCAAATAGGGGTCTTAAAAACAAAACAAAAAATGAGTACAGAAGCATCACGTACGAGTGCTCAGCATGCATCCCCAAATGGTAGGATGATGGTGATGATATGCGAGTGATACCGTCGGTGCGTGACTCTATTTTGGCTTCCTCGGAACAGATGTGCCGGAATCAGCCAAGCTCATCTTGTGACATTAGGTTTGCCTCTTGCCTTGGGTGCAGGTGTGTTACGTAACACTGTTGCTGTGGTATAATTCGTGTAACGACATAAAGTGCAATTATTATGCAGTAAGAATCATAGAAAAGTGGAGCAAACCCAAATATGCCTAGTGTCCTGTATGTAGGACACTGCAGTTAGATTTTTAGTTATTGTGTTAGTTCAGACCATTTAACAATATGTAATTCAGGGATGATGGTCATAAGGTGCTTAGTTTTGCCACGCAGGTGAATCCTTTCATTAGCCATCTTATCACACTACAAGCCTGATAGCAAGTCTAAAGGTTACCGCTGCAGTGTGAATCACTTCAAAGATATTATTATCCAGCTTATTTGATAATAATGATACCGTATTTATTTATCATTGAGACAGCATATTATGATCAGCTTATTTTTTCCGCTTTTGATGAGCAAGATAAACTGCTTATACATGTTAACTGATAATGTCATTTAATAAACACTAGTTGAGTTTAGGCGCCTCTATGGCTTTTTATGCCCCGAAAAAGTGACTTTTTAACTTGCTTAACTCGTGGTTCTCATAATCAAGGTATAAAAAACCGTTTGTTGTTTTAAGACACAACCGGGTTACTACGCCTAGAGACAAAACGACGGTGGGATTTTTCGTCCTATTTTGGTCCATCACACTCGTGAGAACCTACCTTTAGTCTGTCGGGTATAGGACTGAAGAGAAATAGATTTTTGGAGAGCAGAAAAGGCGGGAGAATACCGAGTAAACCCCCGCGAGCACATATAGGATTTTGCAAACCTATTTCCACATGAGCCTCTAAACTATAAAGTTACCGGATTTGTGTTTTACCAGTTTGCTTGATGCATTTTCATTAATTCTCATGGGTGCAACCAAGAGTAAATTATTTACTCTTGGTGCAACTCGTGAATCAGTGCCATTCTTATCTATGCACCAAGATGCACCCGTAGGCTATAGTGTCATATTTATTAAAATACGTAATAAATAAGTAATATTATTTGCAACATTGGCCATTTACCTGATGAACTACCACTGGACAAATCACTCGTGTGGGAAAGCTAAATGTGCCATTTAAGGTAGACTATTAGAATCAACACCTTGCGTGAGGAGGGGGGGGGGATACTCATTAGAAACATCCATTTCGCTAAAATTGCTCATAGTGTGAAGTAAATCAAGTAATTTAACTAGGATGGTTCATAGCCATTTATCCCGTAATCATTCATTGTCGCAGGCCTTTGGGATATGCTTTCCATCTACCGGCGTGTAGCTGCAACTATGAACCAGTTGTTGGATTGTCAGTGCTCTCTCTCGACACAGTTTTGTACTCTCCTTTTCAGAGGGACGTTCAAAAATATTTTTTGAGACGTATTTTGCTTTTCACCATGTTTAAGAAAGACTTGAAAATATTAACTTTGTCCAAGTGGGTTAGTTGCTACATATTTATGAGTGCTCGTAAAATTTGTGACGTGGACACTGAAATGGGCAAAATTAAGTGGTGGAGTTGGAGAAGACCTTGTCCCACTTTCACACTGGCCTTCGCTAAGAAAGTTGAGAGGTGGGCGACACTCATTTTGCATTTGGCACACCTGTGGAAATGCACAGAATCACTCGCAAGAAGTCGCCTTTCAACTATGGTACAATCGGTACAGAGCAGGCGGAATATTTTCTTCAACCTTAAGCATATATTAGTGTGAAACGTTGTGCAGGGACAACGGAGGTGGTCTGTCATTCGGTGCAATATATTAAATCATTTCAATAAAATACGCGACATAAAGTATGTCATACCTTTTCAAATGCCAAATTCACCGCCGTGCTCAGTACACTTATTCTGCGA
The DNA here is from genome assembly GCA_000934665.2 of Catajapyx aquilonaris. Lineage (NCBI taxonomy): Eukaryota > Metazoa > Arthropoda > Diplura > Dicellurata > Japygidae > Catajapyx > Catajapyx aquilonaris. The sequence goes on from KZ538386.1 coordinate 63,929, forward strand.
TAATGTACTAGTACAAGGTCTTGCAAACTGAATGGTTATCCTGGTGTCATATGATTTCTTGAGCCAAAGCTAGTCGAAAATGTAGGGGCATAAAATAGCGAGTGATTCGCCCATTACGATGTAGGCCTAAGTGACAAATTATTTCTCGGTCCACAGTATATCAGAGGAGCATTTGAAAGTACAGAGTACAGGTAGCCAGAGGCAGTCCAGGAAAAATGTGTAGGCCTCATGGAAAAATGAAGAAAAACTAGAGGTACCAAATGCTATCCAAAGGACCAGTACCGTCATATACAGTATACCATTACATGATTGCATGATTGCACGCGGGAAAAGGCTCTCGCGCCATTATTTTATCCTGTTGTACTGTGTTGTTGGATAGTTACAATGCCGGATTGCTGTTGTTCATACATAATTTTGTGTCTCTACATTTTTTGTCGCAATTAATGCTATTACATATTTTACATCAACTGCGTGTCTGGTAGTGTATTACTAAGGTCCGCGAAGACTAGTTTCGTGAGGCGTCATTGACTATAGATAGGAGACATTATAATTTATGTCATTGACTATGCATCTAGACACTTATTTGGACTAGTTTTGGATCAAATAATCACATACTGGCTGAAGAATAATTTAGTGTGCTTCATTGCGCATTGTTATTGGGACTTGTTTCTGTATGTAATAATATCAGCCCTACACGAAGCAATGTGGAATTTTCAGTATTCTGCAAATGCCGCCTGAACAGTAATTTTGTTAGAGGCTCCAAAGTAATTTAACCTGTGTTTGTGATAATAAATAACGAAATAGTTACATCCGCATTAACTTAATTCCAAAGATCGTGACGTGCAACATCCACTGCAGTTATTATTTTATAATCCTGACCACACCCATAAGCAGAAAAATAAGTAGTTTAACAAGTCTGACAAAACTGAGGTGCAAAATATATTATACCTATACACAAAATAACTCATACTTATTAGGACCAACAGCATGCTAGGGGGTAAACACGAATTTGTTATGCGTTATGGTTCTGAACATGTGGCATGTAAGTTGTATACTGGCTGTTGCCATGAGGAAAAGCAACTATTTAGTTCACTGTTATTACTAAAGTTGCATGGGTGCCAATTTGGCAGCTACTTGTACAACACAATCATACACAGCGTTTGAGACTCGTAGCTATATGGCATACATATCCCATATGTTGTAACTGTTTACTTTAGGATGACTGGCACTTTAGTCACAAGCTGCAACTGAAAAACAGCTTGTTGGAACACCCTGCACATACAGACGAAGGATTGGTTCTCAGTAACATTATCACAGGTATTGACTTTTTGGCAACCTTCCAATATGGACAGGAGAACAAAACGGTTAAGAGTTAACAAGTTAAAACTAGTTAAGTTATAGCAATTAAGAGCCAATCTCCGATTATGTGCATGTATTCTCAACTATACATAATCAGAATTTTTCTCTTCATTTCCGTTGATACAGCAGACCCTTAGAGCCGCTTTTGAGTATCCGATTATCAGGTATCGGTGTGAGCTAACAGTAGGTGCTTAGCAGACGAGTTACTTTCCAAAAGCCTTTGTCAACTTGACCTGAACCAAACATTGGGGCACACACGAAACGACTACACACACCCCATCAAGAAAAATAATATACTTTTGTTCATTCACTCTGCAGAGTATTATTTGTCCAGCACCTACTTCTTGCCCACAACAGTACGATCTCATAGTAGCATAATATCCTACTGCAGTTATCCAAATTACCAAATTTGATAGCAACTATGGCCTTGGCTTGACTATACTGCCAGCCTCATGAATCTGAGAGAGGAAAAATCACTGTAAATCGTGTTGTAGTTATTTTTCACAACAATGTATTTGTTGGACATTGTCGACAGTATATTTGGCTGAAAGTGTCAAAAAATGTGAAGTAGACCATAGAATCCTGGTAATATTGACAGCCAACACATGCATGGCAGCCCAAGTGCTGCCTAATGGGCCTATGATAATAATGTACAAATGGAATCTTTAATTAGTGTTATAACTGTATAAAAAGAGAGAGAGAGCGGGGGGGGGGGGGTTGGATGCCATTGGCTGTACAGTATTAATTTTAAACAATAGCCAGTCAAAAGCAGGAAAGTGCATCGAACCGTTCATAAATTGCATCCGTTGTTTTCCGATTCAGCGTGTGGTTTATGGCCTAAAACACGATAAATTGACATGATGCAGTGCAATTCCCATTGGAATATCCCTTCCCAACACACAACAAAATGTCAATCAGTCATCATGATGCACCCTCTCCCACCCACATGCACACACAGCATTCAATTCGCTACACAATATGGCCTATACCAGTGGAATTTAAATAGACCGGAACTGGAATGAAAACACCATTAGGGCCGGTTGCAATATTCAATCCTATTCCAATATTATGACGCGGCTTTTGCAACCACGCTCTGGACTGTCGCTGATGTATTGATTCCTGCATAATGTAATAAATTGTAACATTTTGTTCCCACCCCGCCGGCACCCATCCCTAAACACACTCGCTCTCCCTATTCAAAATTAAATGAGGGGTCGGGTTAAACGAATTACATTGCAGTTTACAACCCAAATTAACATATTAGGCAGGGAGTTTTTTTTCCACTGAAAAATGTAGTGCAGCGTAAACCATTGTGCTGAGTGATGTAATCTAGCTTGGAAATAGTGGATATATGATTTGTGGGATCCACTCATTTTGTATCCACTGTGTTTTTGAAGCCGAAGCAAAACCATCGCACCTGCACGTTTCATATGACACAAAATCGGATGGCGGTTTTGCGTTAACGACAAACACGTCCAAAAAGTCCAACGTCCACAAACCCACCGGGGTAATTTGGGCCTGTGAGGTTGTAAATCTGCCCCCCCTCCCCCTAACCTCCCCCCCCCCATCCTATAGTCCTCCCCTGCATAGGCAAATTCGCTTATTGCAATTATTGCTGTTGCCAATTCTACCCGCTCGCACGTTTATAATGCTTGCTCAAGCCCGGATTCACCCCACAGCTGTTTGGATGGATGATGAAGTTAAACCGATCATAGAGATGACGCACCTTTCAAATAATACGGGTATTTAACTGTAAGAAATAATATCCCGCTATCATATGACACTACAGGCCAGCACGTGGCTCGTGGCTTCATCTTACAATACCAGGTCGTGTTATCAGTGACATTGAAGATGATAATTTTATTCAGGCTCTCATATTATGAATTTTATAGCTGGTACTGGCAGGCGAACCAGGAGATAAGCCATAGGTTCACTGTATTGTACAGGAAAACATGTCATGAATTCCGTCGTGTTTTAAACGTGCAGTGTACCCCGGGGCTTTAACATGAACGGCATCACGAAAATTAACCGCTAATTATATCCTTAATGGAGCCGAAATTGCGAAAATCAATGCACCATGTTTGTCCCATAATAATAATAATAATAATAATAATAATAATAATAATAATAATAATAATAATAATAATAATAATAATAATAATGCTATAGGTGGCTGTTCCTTATCGGGTGCCAACAAATCGTTTTGGGCTTCCTTTTTCCTCAATTAAACCAGAATTCCGCGAAACTCATAACACTGGAGCTGCTATCCAATTAACGTAACACGATCACCGCTGCAATTGATTGGGCCTTTATATTTGGCATTCAATCACGGATTGACCTAGCTGCAGGGGATGCCAGTTATCAAATATCCCCTCATCGATGACCTATCGGTTTCGGGGGAACTGCGGGGGTGGGGAGTATGTGGGGGAGGGGGGGGGGAAAGTGGGGAATGCAATCCCGAATCGATGACCCCCATAAAAAAATCACGATATCAGTTGAAGCCAACTTGAATCCCAGCGTGAATCTGCTGCCACGACTTTTGGTCCATTCTGTGGTTCGGCAGCTTTTCCTGTGTCCCGCATGTATATATGTGCCATATTGGATACCATGGGGGAAGCGCCACCTAAATCAATATAGAGTGACACTGACNGTTATATATACGGGAATAGGAATCCGGGGCTTTAGGGAGATGGATGAACCTATTTGATACTATAGAGTCATATCCGAAAAAAGTACCTGCAGATATGGGTTTATAAGGCGTGAAATCTACTCAATGGTGTAGCACCAACACATTTAACATATACTGTAATATTAAAATCCGTCACCGAAGCAGGTTGGCTAATCGGGAGGTCCTGGGTTCGATTCCTGGGGCCAGTAGTTTTCTGTGGGTTTCCATGGTCCCCCAGGATAATTCCGGGGTCGGTTCCGTACAATAGGGCACAGCCGCTTCTTTCTCTCCCTATCCTTGGTCCCATCCATGTGTGAACAATAAATTTCAGAAAAAAATGAGCTGTGAAATGGTGGTATTCCACCCTCCTAATGGAGCGCTGATTCTCCCGATGGGGTAAAATTTTTTTAAAAAAATAAAAAAATAAATAAAAAATATTAAAATCTGTCGTTGTATGACCGACGCTTCCGATTGGCCTCCGTTCTGCTCCTGCGCAATGAGAGGAGGCAGCGCCTCTGGTGGATGGAAGGAGGAACTAGTTTAAAATCTCAACTAGACTTTTAAAAATATTAGGGACTAGTTACACGCATGCGCGGAACTCTAATACTAATTACAGGTATTTCATCCTAAGTTTCTTCACAGATTTGCAAATCTGCCCACTTTTTTCCTCTCCAAAAGTGCGTCACAAGTGAGGGCACATGCATGGCTCAAAATGACGGTGATGCCATAAATATAAGTATTTTCTGGCACCTTGCATGAGTAGCTCGCCTTTGTTGGAGGTAAATACCATCCGGAAGTTCGCTCGGATGAAAGTAGGTGACAGGTTTCACCTGGCTTATTTAGAGGTTTCTTATTCTATCGACGTCAGAAGCGATGAGGCAACGTCCTTAAAACATGTCCCATTTAAACCTACATGATGGGCCCAGCTAATTTTCTTTTGTTTTTTTTCATTTTTTTCAGGCATGGCGAAGGTATAACGTCTATTCTCAACAGAGGACATTCCTATTGTGTTCCTTGGATTACTTACCTGCAGGATGTGTGTCCAAAAGTGCCAAAAACTTAATTGGAAAAGCTGGATAGATATAGGTGTGCGAGGTTCTTCCCTTGTCTGTGCAAATATTGACTTTGCACTTATCTGAAACTGTTCACCATCCCCCCTCCCTCCCTCCCTCCCTCCCTCGCCTCATTTGCATACGGTATATGGAAGATGTCGATCTCAGCAGCCATTATTCATCGCCAAATCATGCCTTCAAGGGGGCTGTGGGAGGTCACAACCTCCGTACAATGCATGTACTCATCCACCTATATGACCGACATTTGCTACTTCGATTGCTTCATTACCTGTAAAAATCAATAGACATCCCCCTATAATTTTTTGTGTTTTTTGAAAAATGCATTACCTGATTCCCCATCAGCATGAAATTTCAAAATAAATTTCTGTCAATTTGAGGTCAAAAAGTGGTGTTCAACACACATCCCATAAAAAAAAAAAAAAAGCGTTACTCATTTTGTGGCATTTTGCCCTCTGCCAACATTCCCTCGCTTTAATGATATTTGGCCTCCTCCTCAATTCAATGTACAAAACGACATGCATCATACATAAAACATTCCTCGCATTATGTATGAAGCAAATAACTCTTCTCTGTACTTTTAGATAGTACCCACCGTTTCCTTCGCAACCGCATCAACATACGATCAAAACTCAATCGATGAACCGGTATAACAATGCTTCATATAATATACAGTACGGTATTTTTTTTAACATTTTAAAAATTTTTAATACCCCGTTCTCCGACCTTGGATCGTTTATAATATACAGTACGATATGTTATTCCATACGTTTGAAAAATATTCGGAGAAATTTGAGCACCCGATGCGATAGTCACTGAATGTCATTCGTGCATGTTTTTTTACCACTTTTGAAACGGAGTAGGACCTATAAAAGTGCTTTTTATCCGTCATCATATCCTGCTAAGCCGCGTACAGTATTTCATCGTGATGACTACAGGGGACATTCACCGGCATTTCGATTTACGTCAGCACAAGTGGAGGCGGATCCATAATGTATATGAATAAAGTATGACCCCGCGGCGGCCATTTTCAGTCAAAGAGCGTGTGGAGTATACGTGGCGGTAAAAAAAAACATTCCGGAGACGAATAACACGCAGTAATTTAATTAAGTAATGTTTCTTTTCAGTTTGTTTAAGAACTTACTCCCATGTCTGGTATATGTTGATTAAACTGATGGAATATATGATGCCGGTATATTAATCGTGACCCGGAATACAAGGTGTTTCAAGTATCAGGGTCGTTTTTAGTTATCGCTATAATAGCCCAAAGCAGTTATTTTTTTGTGTAGCTTGTAGCCCCGGTCCAGGTGCTCAGTTATTCTCAGGTGGTCATACATAAGTAGAAGTTGATATATAATAGGGCATAATCGGGGCTTAACAAGCTTAGAGCTAAAATTTTCCTATAACTATAAAGCGACCCGATTTGAAACACCCTGTATATGTTGTAGAGGACACTGACCTACTGCAGCAAAAATGTAACGTATTGTTATAATAATTTTAATACCGAAAATCGGGAGGTCCTGGGATCAAATCCTTTGGGGCCGGCAACTCTGACCGTGGTTTTCTGCGGTTTCCCACGGACCTTCCAGGAAAATTCCGGAGTTGTTTCCGTAATTAATAGGCCACAGCCGCTTTCTTCCGTCCCTATCCCAAAGAGCACAGTAAAATGAAAGCAAAGAGTTCCAGGCAAAACAAACGTCCCCCCTAAAGAGCCGAAAAATGGCTGATAACGGGGTATGAATTATAATAATAATTTTGGGGGAGGCACGGTGGCCGAGATGGTAACGTCTCGGCTTGCTATGCGAAAGGTCCCGGGTTCAAATCCCCGCCCGGGAACAAACCTTTCGCTTGCGTCAATGGGTCGTGACCCGCGCCTAAGGAGGCGTCTTGTGCAACCTGACCTCCTGGGGGACTGCACCTGGCCCACCGCTGGACAATGCACCTGCACTTGTGTCCCCTCCCCAAATCCCCTCCCTTACCCAATTTCCTAGTATTCCTTGCACCGGTGTCTGAAGAAAAATAATAATTAGAAAACTGTATGGTGGTCTGCCACCCCCCTAAAGCGGCCTAGGGTTGCCGGGGTATGAATTATAATAATAATTTTAATGCCACATGTCATATATGAACACTTTCTGTATTATTTTTTAAAGAAAAATCATTGTAAATAAAAACGCCACATTTAAACAGTGTGGAATCTGATTTCTCATTGGATGAGTAGCCCCCATCAAACAGTGCTTATAAGGACATCCACAAAAGCCCGTTATAAAGCCCCGGTTTGCAACAATTTGCATTCCTCCCATCCGTTTATATAACTCATCAAAATGTGATTGGAAAACCCCCAACTTGTCACAAGTTACGTCATCCCTCTCTGCATCGACAAACCTTAATAATTAATCTGCCCATAAAAGCATGACCACCCAACAAAAGACGTTATGTAAATCCCTTACCCAAGTGACAAAAACTCCACAAAAACTGCCCCAAAATGGCCTTTTCTCCTGCGCCCTCTACCATCACCCCCATTTCATCCAAACTTCTACAACACCCAACAGATGGCACTAAACCCATACCAACCAGGAATATTCGGAATCGAGATTATCACAATGTACTTTAAAAGGTACTGATATTTAAATAGTAAGTATAATATTTTTAGATGTTACTACCAATTTTGGGTATAACTTATTGTGGGAATAGCTATTTTTTGGGGTTGTTATTGAGTGGGTTTGGTTCCGAGGTAGCCCCTTTGGAGTGTGTGCGATGTGGAGTATCCTCCATTCCTCAGTCGAACGAAAGCTACGTGTTGCGTTACACTGCTCGGTCCCCTTCTACCTAGTGTGTGGGTAGGGGAAACGCCATGGTGGAATAGCCCGAGCCTGGGGGACTCTTTCCCCCTGATTTCTGTGGTGTCCAGCCGCCTTGTTAGACCCGCGGGGGGAACGGGGGGGAAGGGGGGAACCTCGAAATTTTTAAAACACTAAAAAAAGTTTACGATTGTAAAAAGTTAGAGGAACGAATTTCGGGAAAATCCAAGATGGCGGCGCCGGACTGTTAAGTTTTTGTTCTGGAACAATATTTCGACTCGGCTTCTTTTTTTCGTCCCATTTTTTTTTTTTTTTTTTTTTGAAAGGGTCGATCCCTGGGGGGTGGTGGATTTTACATGGCAACGGGACGTACCGGACAGCATGAGGCGAGGTGGTGAGGAGGACACCGTGTGGGAAAGGTAAGAGTGACTTGCATTGTGCAGGAACATTTTCGCCTAAGCCTACTGGTTGTGTATATGGTGAAATAGCTTAAATAGTGCCTCCCTATAAGTGTTTTTTCTTCCACACACTGATGACATCATTATCCATGAACTCTTAGGAATGTTTTTATGTACGGACGTGTGTCATTCCAGTATGTCCATCGGCCCTATTCAGATTTCATCCTTATCTACAGAAGCACGCTTATGAGCAGCTGCACAGCATGAGCCAGCTTAAACAGCTCACGTTACGTGCAATGAGGTTGCCTAGCGTGGAAGGGGCTCAAACTTCCTCGTTGAACCGATAAGGAAGACAAACATCACAAGAAAGGCTAGTGGCTTATAAACAGTCGTTACCGTTGAATTTGTTGTGTATAAAACATGCCCAAGTCCGGCAGGAATTATATTGTGTCATATGTTGCCATCTGCAAGAAAACAACGTCGCGCCCTGACGCCTGTTTGTCTCGAGGCTTTTTGCATATGACCGTGTCTGGTTAGTGAAAGGGGCCACCCTTAAGGTATTGTGAATATCCGAATATAATTAGAAGGGCTCGAGAGAATCATTCTTTCGAGCCATTCATTTAAATAGTATTACAATGTTCTGTAGTTACCTGCCACTTACACTTACGCAGTAGTGAAGTTGGGTAAAATCGTATTAATTATGCAGCCTAAAAGCTAGACTTGCGTGTGTGCATTTTGTAGCTGTGTGTTTATTTTAGAATTCCAGTGAGAGAAAGTGGAGGAATGGATATCCTATATTTTGTGTTATGTGGATGTCAGATTATGAGAGAGGAAGCGGGTATGAGCGGATTTTACGATTATAATTCAGTCACTAGGAATGTTCAAGCACGTAGGCCTCAAGAAGAAAAAAAAAACAGGCTTTTGACGTCATAAACAGCGTGCATAGGAGCATTCACATACCCGGCAGTCTCCTAAGATATTACATATTTTCAGTGGAATTTGTTGTTTGTGTGTTGCACGAAATATGTTTTTTTACGTGTTATGCCTGGCGTATTGGATTTGAAAAATATACTTCATTTTGCAACGTAGGCCGTACATTATGTAAAAGAGTGTTAGGTATTCCGTGGACAATGAAATTATCACGATATAAATACAGCACATATGTGGAGGCCAGTGGTAGCCTAACCTTTCTAAAGTAGGTCTATCAAAAAGGCTATATGATATATATTTTTAAAACATTGTGAGTGGAATTGTCTTTTGTTATGCGGAGTAGGCCCTACATGTGCGCAGAATATTAGTAATAACTAACTTCAGGACTATGTGGAAGAATTAAGGAAAAATTTGTCATATCAGGATTTTTTTTTGACGATTATGGAATCAGCTGCAGAAGAAGAGAGAAAATGTTCCGGTTTTCGCTATTGATCTCCAGGCTGCGGCCAATTTAGAAGGGTTGTTGCTTTGATAAAACTGTTGTGAGGTCATGTGTCATGACTGAAACGTAAAATTTTGACCTCAACTGCAGTCCTTTCAAACTTAAAAAAAAAAATCATCCTCAATTTGCACGAATGGCTCGCATTGTACATTTGTACAAGTACATAACAGCGTACTTATCATTTCAATGTGCACGGTACCTACGTCATTTCTTTACGAAATGAATATTCCCATATTCCAAGCAACATGCAACTGAGTGAAAACGGTAGGTACATTTTGCAACATGTCTATATTGAGCGATGTGGCACGTTGGGAGTGATTATGTGACTCCCACTGGGTTTTAAGATGAAAGGGTTGCCTCAACTTGTAGCATCGCTTCAATTAGTCACAGGGACTGATGAAAAATTAATGCGGTGGACGATACTACCGGGGGTGCAAGGAAGTTGGACTCGATCCATAAGGAAGGCCTTAAGCATAAGGAAAACACTGTATGCGATTTAGCCCAGGTAGCGCAATTAGCAAAAGTGTCACGTGATGGGGGGGGGGGCGACCAAATTGCGGATCAATGCTCAGTACATAGTTTTTTTGTTTTTTTGTTTTGAAACAATTGCACACATGTGGTTGTGCCAGAAGAAATATGGACATGACGAGGAAGTTTTGCGTCAGGCCACGTAAAGCAATTTGCAGGCCGTGTTAGGGAAGGGCGTTGCACAATTTATACAACATTTTACCGTGACTTCGTGTGTGTGTGCAGCTATGTACAGTCGCGAGCATAAAGATGTGGACGGTAGACCAGAGCTCTTCCTCTGAAAAAAATAAAAAACAAACCATAAAAATGAAATAAATATATAGAATAATAAAAATAAAATGAATCAAAAAATAATAATAAAATGAACCATAAAAAATAATAAAATGAATCATAATAAAATAAAATATCGGTATATCGTAATAAATAAAAATACGGTAAATAAAAATAAAATAAAAATATTATATATAAGGGAAAGTTTGTCTGTTTGCCCCCATTCCCCTTCCCCCTACCGCCCTTTCTCCCTGCACTTTTTTTTAATAAACAAGATAAACCCTCGCTACGCTCGCATTTTTATATGGCGCAGGCGTAGAAAACCACTCGCTTCACTCCCTTTTTTATAGGCCTGCGGCCTGAAGTGAACAATAATTTTAATCCCTTCTGACTTATAGCCAGAGATGATGCCCATCCCCCAATCATATGCATAACCCCCCACCCCCACATGTTCCTACGTGGATTCACATATCCGTTATTCCCTACCCTGCGACCCACCTTTGCCAATCCAACGCTTTGAATTGGCTGGGAAGTATGCATTTGCGTACCTCAACATATCCATATCTTTTGAATTTTTAACCCTAATTAATAAAAATGAACGAAAATTCACAACCCCTACAGCTTCTACTAGCACATGTATCCACATTATATGCACACTTTCCGACCACCTTGTTCTAACTGCTCGTAACTCCCCTTCATTATAAACTTCCATGGAACTCTGCAGTGTTTGTATTAGATGATCAAAAACTGGTTTCATTCTTCCCGACCCTTTCTCTTGACGTTCTCGACCACGGTGTTCTTGACCTACCCCCGGGTTCAGTGTTGAATATCGCGCCCAATCCTGCTTACCAACTCTTCCCGCGGGGGTGCAAGTAAGGACCTCGTTTTAAAAAAATTGAAATTATTTTGCTTTGTTTATAAACGTCCATGGAGTTGGCACCACTGATAAACAACATCCTGACTGTAGTATGTTCGGTTTGTTTACGGCGTTCCATTCCTCCCTCCGCCAGGGTCCCCTACATGGTTGCCTCCCCCACCCTAACCAGGGTATTGTCTTCACGTAGTCCTTATGCAATCTAGCTCCAATATGGCCGCCCCATGCTGCAGGATAGGGAATTGGCAAGCGATTCGTTTTTGTTTTTTTCAATTGTTTTTTTTCACTGCATGTAGCTCCTATGTGAATTAGCTCCAATATGGCGGAGAGACAATACCCTGTCCACGGAGTAGTGCCCTGTCTAGGTGGGGGAGGCACTCATGTAGGTGACCCTGCCCTCCGCTACTCCCCTGTTGTGAGGTCACTGTGACGACATGGGTGGAAGGGTAGAGGGGTGTTCACGGGAGAGATGTGTCCTCGTCGATGTCCAGTAAGCGACTGGGGCGTTCTTCCACCCATTGCGCATGCTCGGAACGGGGGCCAATTGGAGGCGTCATGGTAACAATACGTCCAGGTAACAATGAACTTGGACAAATCGGAAGGTGGCGGAAACAATATGCGGGGGACCAATCAAGAGGGCATAACCAAAGTTCGAAGCGTTTTAATATTATACGTAGATTACGAACGAGTCAATCTGGACTAAACGTATGAGTCACCTGGGGCTATCCATGGATCAGGTGAGGATGACTGCACGGATAGCCCCATGCTAGGCATGTGACTGGAGCCGGATTAGAGGGACTTTTCCAATAATGTGGGACATGAACTCACCTGGCATGCACGGGTGACCGTGACATGCGGCGCGTTGTATGACTATTAAAAGCAAGTGGGGTAATCAGCAATTCAGTGCGTTCACCTTGAATTGTACTGGGTTCGATATATTTTAATTCGGATGAGGGTAGGGTATAATATTAGCTGTACAGCACTGTGCAGTGAAGTGCAGGCAAGTTTAGTCGTTTGCATAATACAAGGACGAGTGCAGTTGCCTGTCAAAAGTTATTTTAGAAGGAGCTGAAAAGGTGTGCCTGTATGTACTGGCCAGGTAACATTGAGCAGGAGAAAGGCTTCTTCAAAGGAATTGTTTGCAAATTCCCCCCCCCCCNCCCCCCCGCCATTCTCCCAATATGTCACCGGGGTGCGGAGGAGAATAATGTCAGGGCTTACGGATTATATATATTTTTGGAAATAACATTTTTGGAAGGCTACAATAGAGGGATTAGGTTTGGAAAGCTGGGGAAAGAAAGGAAATTCAAAGCCGGAAGTGCACTACTAAGTTATTACTCATTGTTCACCATTTTCTTTCCACACAGCAAGAGGATTTTTTTAAAAATATGGCTGGGACCAGAAGTGTTGCCTGTGCGTTATTCAAGAGAGGGGGTGGGGTGGGGTGATTATTATTAATTTCATCTCTTTCATGGCCCCGCCGTTATTTGCATAGTAATGTGAATTTAGTGGCCGAGTATTGACTTTGCAATTACTGCGCCATATTCGGAACGCGAACTGTACTTAGGGAGGGGGGGGGGGAGAGCAAAAACTTCGGGGGGTGTTGGTTTACCTAGTTGCACTTTGATACATTTCTTCCACATGATTTCCTTTTTGATACCTTTCGCGTAAAGTCAGCACTGGCATTGGGCCAACCTGGTATTTATAACTACTATCAGTGGCACTTTTTCTGGCGATAGTATCGACCCGGCTGGTGGAGGGAGCTGCTGGCTAGTCCCCTGACCCTTCAAACGGGTTCCATATGTCCCTTTTAATCGATACCATCCGGTGATTGATGCACCCTGTCTAGGTGATCGATAACTTTTGACACCCTTACAACCGTTACTATTTCCGTGTATTTTTTATTTTAAAGAACCAATCGTCCCAACCGTGGTTCCAACCGTTTGTGCTTGGACCCAGTGTAGCCAACCCGTGGGTCAGTGGCCCTACCGAAAAACCTTCTTCTTCTTGGCCCAAACTTAACGATCGGTCAGAATAAAAAGAAACCGAGTTTCTTGTAGGAGAAGGGAGGGGGGG
>KZ538387.1:0-32423 GCA_000934665.2 Catajapyx aquilonaris
CGTGGAACTCAGTCAGACCAAGCGATCCCCACCGTTTTTGACCCTCCTATGCAATTAGAGGTGCCACCGTGAAGTTGGCACCGCCAGGTTATTTTTTAAAATAAAAAATTAACGAGATTGGAACAAATTGATCTGGCGGTGGAACAACGTGGAACTCACTCAGAACAAGCGATCCGCAATGTTTTTTGTGCCAAATATGTCATTGGCGGTGCCGGCCGTGAACTTGGCACCGCCTATTTATTTTTTAAATAAAAAGTTTCCGTGATTGGAACAAATTGATCTGGCGGTGGAACAATGTGGAACTCACTTGGAACAATTAGACCACATCACTAAACAGGTAATTCCGACGACTGGCGGTGCCAACTTCACGGACGTTTACGACAACTATGCCTGGATATTGGTTTCTGATTATCTCTGTTCCCAAGAAGCAGAACACATCTTCCTTGTTTTCGTCAACTTTCAGAAAATCCGCCCAACATTTAGGAACTTTGTCCCCAGGTGTAATTGTGTAAAACGGCGTCTGCTCCCTTTCCCTCTTTTTTGCCTGGTGAAACTGCGAATGTGAGTGGAAGATTTCTCAGCGTACTGGGAAAACGTGTCCGCTAGATTTCACAAAAAGATTTTGCGGCAGCGTCAAGCGGCAAACGCGTCGTAGTGCAGTTCACATAAAATTTTTGCCGCGTGTCGGAGTTTGTCGCGCGACAAATATCCCTCACTGCAAGAACAGGTCAGCCAGAATTTGTCGTGCGTTGAATATGACGGATCCGATGTACATTCGCATGTTTTTGGAAAGAAGGAATGGACTGGGAAAGGAAGCAGAACTCTATTAATACCTATGTTGGTAAATCGACATGCGTCATGACATGCAAGATAATAGGCCAGAATTTGTAGTCCCGCATCATAGTATCTCTCTTAAAATATTTATCCTAAATGGAAATCCGTACAGGGCAAGTGGGCAATTTTTGGTCACTAGACTCAAGGTTGAAGAGGAAAACATCATTACCATATCAATGTCACCTAAGTTAACATATAAATCGACGGGAATCGTGTAGAACTACATTTAATATTCTGCGGTATGAAAATCCATCATGACTCTTCTGTTTCGGGCATCCTTGATGCTGTGGTGATGACTCACCTAGCACAAAATTGGGCATGCAACGTGATTATTTGTGCCTTGTTAATTTTTTGAATATTACTGAGTTACATTATACCATTGTTAGCGAAGATTATCGACACAAAAATGTTTTGGGCAATTTATATAAAAAGGTATGGGAATCAATAGCAGAGGATCAGTCGAGCCATGGAGAGAGAAGTGGTTGTAGTGTGTCTGTCCATCTTGGCCTGCTGTGCATATGGTCAAGTCCAGGTCAGGTCCTCTACATCTGTTGGGTCGGAGGAAGAGGAACTGGCGTCATCATTGGTGAGTGATGTCCATCGGGAGAGAGGGGATGGATGTCTCTTGGTGTTGTGCGGAGAGTGGACGCTGTTTCCTTCTTCACTGAACCGGCTGATCAACAATGGATCGGAGGAAGTGGCGATGGTGAGGTGGGACGGTACACCAGTGGACGCCAGTGGACTGTACTGGTTCTCCTGGCTGCACAGACCGGGGGCCAGGAGACTGGGCCTCTGTGTCACCTTCCTCTTCGCCTTCGGGACACTGGACACCTTGTCTCCTCTGGTGGTCCACGCGGCCACTCTTCACCTCATGGACACCGGAAGGGACAGGTTCATATTCTGGCCCAGGGACGGAGGTCTGGACACAGTCTTGATGCATCCCACTGCCCAACTGATGCTCTTTCAGGTCGGGATCAAGTATGACGAGGAGTCTCACTCACTGCAGGTTATGGCAAACTGTCACTATTGCGATCATGGTCATCCAAAAGTGGTGCATGTAACTCAATACAAAAAGGATGACCATATACCGGAGTTGTTCACTGATTATTCTACCTATCTGCATGGAAAGGTAATTAATGGTACAGCACCGATTGATATGTTCAAGGGAGAGCTGCAATTCTTGTTAGACAATTCACTGCCAGTGTTTGGTGTTTTCATATTCCTACTTTTGACTAGTGATGCACTGAATTTTGATTGGAACCTAGCAGGTGATCAGTTAGATGATGGTGTGGTTCCTGACACTTTGATGCCCGATGGTAATTACACAGGTCAAACTGGTGAAATTATCCATGGAAGGTCGGAGATAGGCCTCATACCTTTAACCTTGATTAGTTCAGTAGTGCAGGTTATATCACCTGTCTTTTATTCACAGGTGACATTTACCACCAGGACATCGAGACCTAGTTACTCTTGGAATTCTGTCTTTATGCCTTACACTCCTGAAATGTGGGTTTTAATATTGCTGGCCACTCTAATCGGAAGTGTCGTCCTTTTCGCATTGCTAAAAACAGAGAGCACTTTCCGCCGTCCCTTTCCAGACAAGGGACCGTCCTATTCCCTTTTCCTCTACTCAGCCAGATACCTGTTTTCCACCTTGATCGAGGAAAACCCCAACACCATCCCTCGAGGTGACCCATCTCGAATATTCATATCCTTCTGGTGGATATATTCCCTGGTCATAATCATCGGATACGAAGCATTATACTTCGGATTCTTAGCGTCTCCACTGCAGGAGGATTTGCCTGACTCGTATCAAGAACTCAACATTAAGCGTAACCAGTGGGAATGGGGAACTATGGGAATGGCGAAGCATTACTTCGCAGGTATTTTCTCCAATAATGATTTGGAATACTTTAAACCAATTGTTCAGTATATGATAGATCAACCCGATTTCACTACCTGTATTCGAAAATCTATAAATGAGAATTTTGCCTGTATATTTCCAGAGAACATTTTGCTTGCAATGGGGTCCCAATATGTAGACAAATCCGGAAATATGCCAGTGGTTGTTGCTAAAAATGCAGCTATATTAGTATTGAGTGGATATGTTTTGGGCAAACACAGCAAGTTGGGACCAGTTCTTGACAGAATGACTCTTTATTATATTGATTCAGGTCTGATGGCTTATTATGAAAAGTATCTGGAGTACACCTGTCTTCTGATGGGATTAAAGGAAGCGAGAAAACTGGACAGATCGTACCAGAAATCAATGTCATTGAATTTTGATCAGCTGAGGGGAGTGATGTGTTTTCTTGTCATATGTTCCTGGGGGTGTGGAATTATATTGTTCACTGGAGAAGTTTTTCATATGAAAAATGTGAAAAATGTGATGTACCACCAGTCATAAAATAACCTTTGTAATCACCATAGTTAATTGAATGTTGTAGTGAACAGTGGAAAATAAAGGCATGTGTTTGATGGGTGCAAGCCTGAGCCTCTCGAACTGAATTTCTGTAAAACCATAAATATGGACTACCAGAATGCCGCTACATTGACATTCTGATATGAGGAAAAATCTCTTAATTCAGGAATGATAATATGGTTATGGGTCAGAAAAATTATGAATAAAGATGACTTTTTCACCATCGCATAGTGTTCAGAAAAATGTGCAGAACCATATACCCAAAGTTCCACCCAATTGGTGCTGGGAAACCGGCCGCCATATTTCCAAGATTTCTGCCATATTTTGGATTATTTAGACTTATCTCGTAAACGGCTGTGTGAATGTGAATTTATGACGAGTATACCAAATGAAAGAATGTACGAGGCATTCCACGTCAAGTGTGACACCCCTCCTTATCAGGCCCTTATCAGTGGGGCTTGACGTCGGCTTATTTCTGCCTCTAAGGCTCAACACCGACGCCAGGGGGTGGTCCTCCTCCTGGAAATTTGGCCACTCTGGGGATCTTTAACGTGCACTCGCGCAATGTCACAAACACACGGGACCGACTGCTTTACTTCCTCTTCGAAGGAAAGCCTATACTCTCACTTTCCTACCAAACCCCTCCTGACAAAATCTTTTCGATCAAAACCGAGTATGTTGTGGTACCTGCGTGTGTCTGAGCAAGGAACTCGTTTTATTCGTCCTTGCGACGCGTTGTTGCATAACTACAGGGTGTCAAATGTGCCCATTTTCGAGCATTTTTGCTCTTTTTCGTGGTCACTGTGATGGTCATATATCTCCTAGAATGTCAGCCAAATCTCACATATGATAGGTGCATCTGAAATGAATTTTTGCTCTCTATAAGATGGTCATGCTCATTTTTAAGAAATCCGAAAATTTAAAATTAAATATATATGGATTTTCATATTGATCAATAACACTGTTCTGCAAAAAAAAAAAAAAAACCTTTCTTTCGCTCTTTTGAAAACTTTTATGTGCTCTTTATAGATTTTGGGGTGCTGAATCCGAATACAGCAACAGATTTGCTCTATCATGTACAGTTTTTGAGATATATCGTTTTAAAAGTTTGGACGGTTTACTAGGGGTATTTCCGAATCAAGTGGGCCTAAATGTTGCTAGACCGCCTCGGATTTTGGTGACAATAATCCCAGATGTACTAGTCTATTCCTTAACCCTGCCTATAAATATTCAGCCATATTGCTCAATACTACGATGAGGGGGGAAAATCGCAAACATCTGGAAATGGCTAAAAATGAGGCCTTTTTTGGAGAATTTTTTTCGGTTAGTGGAAGTGGTCAAAACCCAATGAAAATATATATCAAAAGAAAGGGAAACACCAGGAAAATGCGCCCATGGAATTGAATCGGTTTTAGGAAAAAGGATGTAAGTCACAAAATTGCGATTTTCAGGTTAATCGTCGATGGTATGGTACAACGCAAGGGGCATCTTTTGGTATAGGAACGATGTCAGTCAGGCCAGCCATGCACGAATAGCAGCATGTTCTCATATCATGATTCTTGAAATAACGCCCTAAGTCAGTGACAGTTTTTTGTCATTCTCCAAAAGTTGTATTTTTGTGACTTACATCCTTTTTCCTAAAACCGATTCAATTAGTTTTCCTCTAAAATGTAAAAAATAAATTTTTATAGCATTTCATTGGTCACTTGCTCAGTCACATGCCCAAGAATATATTGTGATCTGAACAATATATTAATGATGTATTTGCGTTACATCAGTCATATTTGGTGACACTAGTTGTGACCGATATAAGGTTCAGTATGTTAAGTTTGAGGACTGGGTCATGCATGGTTCAGGGCTAGCCGCTTCCTTCCTTCCCTATCCTTGGAGGTTGAAAGGCAATGCTGGGCCAACCTCCCTAATATAAATTAATTCAGTGTACCTATGTGTACAGACTGTATGGTCGCCCAGCTGTATTGTTGTACAAACATTGGGTAGGCTCGGTTCGCCACCTTGAATCACATGCATCATTGGAACCACAGATAGGAGCCGTATTTTCAAACTGCACACCCTTAACCCTTTGACGAGTTTTTGGCAGGTTTTTGGGCCGCTTCTTCTCTTTTTTTTGTCCAAAATGCGACGTAGGAGTGATATATATTAATGAATAACAACTTCGCACCAGAATTAAATTCGTGTTGGTCCTTTTTGGTTATAAAATCCCGGGAAATAATTAATTTACAGGGTGTTTCGGAAATAAACTTTTTAGAATCGTCCGGCTCTCAGAAAGTCGATAGGCCTAACAAGTTTACCTAGTCAGTCAGTCACTATACATTGTTCTTACGGTTACATAATATTACCACAACACTGTACAGTGTTGGACATTAATCGAGGCATTCGAGGCCCTGGTGGCTAGCGACATTTTCCGAATCGGCAGAAGAAGGAACCGAAGATAAGCATTCTGCAAGCCAGGCGAGCAAGATTCCTTCTTCTGCCGCTTCCGAAAATGTCGCTAGCATTATGCCTCGATATATGTCCAATACTGTAGGTACTATGATAAACTCCCAAGTGTCCAGACTTTACGGGCTCCCTGTACTGAGGGATCATGTTCATATAAACGATCACGTGGGAGCAACGTGACCTTGGCATATACGACTCACCTTGGCGGGAACAGAGGGGGGGGGGGNGCGGGGGGGGGGGGGAATCTGGGGTTGCTATGGTAGTTGAGTCACCATCCAAGAGATGGCAGGAGCATATTGAACCGGGTTTGGCACCGCAAAGTTCGCCTTCTCTATGCACATCCTCGCGCACCAAATTCAAAAACCCTCAGGACATCACGATAATAATTATGATGTACTTAGCCGTCAAAGGGTTAATATAAGAAGGGGGGAGGGGAGTATGATGCGGATAATTGTTGGATGAGCATCATTAAGAACATGCCCTACACCGCAGGCCTAGAAAGGCGCGAGCGAAGCGAGTGGTTTTCTAGGCCTGCGCCCTAGGAAGATGCGAGCGGAGCGAGGGTTTTCCTAGTACAAGCGTTTCAAATGGGTGCTTCTGATAACTTTATGTGGTTCACTACCGAAGCAGGTTGGCATAGTGGATAAGGCGTCCGACTGCTAATCGGGAGGTCCTGGGTTCGAATCCCGGGGCCGGCAACTCTGACCGTGGTTTTCTGTGGTTTCCCACGGTCCTTCCAGGAAAATTCCGGAGTTGCTTCCGTAATTAATAGGCCGCAGCCGCTTCCTTCCGTCCCTATCCTATCCCAAAGAGCACAGTAAAATGAAAGCAAAGAGTTCCTGGCAAAACAAACTTCCCCCCTAAAGAGCCGATGGCTGATAACGGGGTATGAATTATTTAACTTTATGTGGTTCACCTTTTTAGTATGCCTCTTAAATAGGTTTTTATTATTACCATGGTAGACTGATAGAATAAAAAATTCTCATGATGAGCAGAATAAATTTTTACCGCAACAAAATTTGAATAATTTTATTGCTAATGGAGGTGACTACATTTACGGTACGCGTATTGCTACTAAAATCTCATTATATTCAGTTATTTATGCATATTGTACGACACTGGATAGTACAAAATTGGTCGGGCATATGAACGAATATGTGACACTCTGACGAATGAGAGTGAATGGCATTGTGGAAGGCACTTTCGAGTTATATAAAGACTATAAAAGACATGTCTATCTTTTCCGATCTGTAAATGCCATACACCTGTGAATATTAATCGTCTGTGTGCTCGAGGTCATTAAAACCATTTGTCATTACTGGAGTATACCGTACAGAATTGTGGGAAGGTTTAACGACAGCACATATTATTCAATGGGTGTCTTTACCCCGCCCTGTAACATAGAAAAGAGTTGTGCCAAGAGTTGAATGAGGCTTGATTTATGCGGCAATTCACTCAACCCAAACATCTCCACCCATCTTTGATCGATTGTGACAACCATTGCTACCATAGTGGACCATCATTAAGAAGGCGTCACTATAAATATTTAATGAACAGTCTACACACATGGCATCAATCCCACCCCCATGCATCAGCACAATAAGTGTTTTGTTAAATCCAATATCAAAAACCCAGAACCAGCATGTCACTGTGCTGTTAATAATGTCTTCGATTATATGTCGCCTGTTGGGTGACCTCTGCGCTGCACATTTCCTGCAGTTTGTCTCGCAATAGTCCCAGCCATGCTAACCGGTCCTAAACTGGTTGCAAAGAGTGCGTGGCAGATAGACGATAGTAATAGGCTGCAATGGGCATTCAGGCCAATCGCATTGTTGTCCACCGCCAGTGGCTTGATGCCTCTGAGGTGGACAGGCAGAAGACACCGGTTCCTCAAGTTGTATCAAAACTGGCCGGCCATACTACATATGTCCATCGTGGTCATATTGGGCTCCATGTGTTTCCTCCACGTACCGAAAGAGATTGAGTACCTTCCGACATTCACCACCACAGAGATATACAATGAGGCGGTCATGTACGCAGCAGAACTAGTTTGTCCACTAATCACATTCATTTTAATGCAGATTAAGATGAGCAGAATTAGCAGAATCGTGGATCAAATAGCTGCTACTGAGCAGGATATTGAGTGTGTCCGGATCAACCAAAGACTTCGAACCTGGTCGTGTGTGTTAGTGGCCAGTGCGGTAGTTGTACCAGCTGTTGCCGTACTTAGCTGGATATCTGCGTTTGTCCAGGACGAATTTAATATCGGGAACATCTACTTCTTCTTCCTGATTGGACATGGAAACTTGTTGCTGCACGTTCCGTTATTGCAGGTAGTGTTCTTTTCGGTGGCGATTAGACACAGGTTCTCTGTAGTGAATACGGCCATACACTCCTGCAGTGTGAGGACACAATGCAAGGGACATCGGAACATTCGAATGTCGTGCAAGACATTCATTGCTCTCTACAGAGTCACGCAGCATGTGAGCGAAGTGTACGGGCCTGTCATTGTTGTTAGATACATTGCTTTTTTCTTGGACCTGATAGCCACCCTGTACCATTGGGCTTTCTTTGCGGTCAGAGGCTTGGACGTGTTTGACATTGTGACGAACTTGATGTACATTTGTGTTCAAGGTATTACGTTGGTGGTGTTCACTTTGACCCTGGGAGGAATACCAGTTGAGGTAAGTTGCACCTTGAAGGCTGGTATATACACTCCAGTTAACAACATCTCTTTCTGGTATAAGTCCAAAAGGAGCTTGGACGACCTCCTGTTCATCCGCACTTCATCTGACACGGATGTCAATCGAAACCACGTAAGTGACAGGGGTTCTATCATTATTAACTCATATATGCGCAATGTCCATTGTCTCTTACTTAGGTGGACACAATGGTTCAACTGATGCTGGGACCTCCCATTCAAATCACGGCCTCCAACTTCTTCTCACTCAATCGTGGACTGATCACCTCAGTAAGTTACGACATATTAGCTGATGTTGCATGGAAAACGTGTGTATATATACTGTACTTGCAGATTTTGGGAACCATAATCACTTACTTCACCATACTGGCGCAATTTAGAGCAGCTGAGGAAAGACGTGCTGCCTGAATTATTCCAGGACTGCACAATAATACTGTCATAGTAGCTGCTGGCAATCTTGGAGGCACTGGTGGTTTTCCCCCCAGCTCCTGCTCACCCAATAGAATATTGTGCAACCCCTGCTCCTCTCCCCTCCTCCCACTAAGGGGGGCCCCAGAAGAGGCTGGGAAAAAGAGACTCCCCTCCCTCGTGCTTCCTCAGTAGCCACGGAGCCAGCAGGGCATTAACAGTGTAGCTACTCAGAGTGTTCCTATCAGAGTGTGTTCAACTAGATGAATACAAGAATTCCCGGAACTCTTGTGTCTTATTTACAACCACCTACTACAACAAATACCAAACAACATAGTTGTTCACGTGAAATTTATGTATCAGTACCCCTAGTCTAGTTACATGAATTATTGAGTTGCATAATTCATGCTGCATCCTTCTCAGTCAACACTCTCCTCGTCGTAACTCCCAACCGAATCTGTATCCTCTTCGCTGGCAGATGAAGTCTCACTACCACTGACCTCTTGCAGCCTACTTTGTGCTCTGATTAGGGCTGTGGCTAGAGATATGGTCACCGCCCGGTTCACGAGTTGCTCCAGAAGGCCCCTACACCATTTAGCATCCACGCAGTCCATCGCCTTCCTCAGAACTGTCTCCAAGACATCATCAAATGACTCACCCTCAGCAAGGGACACCGCTTTGTCAGCGAGATCCCCCAACATTTCTCGCACCATCTGCTTCTTAGCCCGCTTCTTCAATGCTGCCACAAGCTTCCTCTGCTTTCTTTCCAGCACCTGAAATGGAACCATTGGCAAGTTATACCATTGTTTAAAAAACAGACTTGGTGGCACACGCACCTTTCTTTTCTGTGCGTCGACGAGTTCCTTGACCTCCAGGAATTCGATCTTGTCACGGTTCTGCCTGAGCTTGAGCTTAGCGTTGATCCTCCATCTGAGAATCCAGTGGGCCAGGTAGCGTAAGGGGTCACGGGGTCGCCTCTCACACATCTCGGCCAGGGCCAGCTTCAGAGGGAGGCCCAGGCGGTTGTGCAGAAGGGCCGTGGACACCTCCATTTCTGGGCGAGGGGGCGTCGGAGGGGCCTTGGCTCGCTTCTTGGATGCCTTGGACAAATTCTGGAGGGGCAGAGGAGGAGCCATGGTCGTCGGAAGGTGTTGAACAGCTTAGTAGTATTTCAATGTGACAGAATGTTGACAACGACGCTTGGCAACGGGAGGATGTCAACGGTTACCTCGAAGTCATCGCTACGACCGGTGCAATATTTGCATCCAGAGTGATTTGCATCGGCATACCGCATACGGATATTGTTGTGTGACATGGGTAACACACGGTGCTAAAATGCACTACCACATCAGGGGTGAAATACAATGTGAGTAGCTTAATATCGCCAACTTAACCTATTCACATGAAACATCGGGTAATACAGCTCGGTATTTTTGGGGAAATTTCGAAAGACCAGAAAGCGGGAAGAAAAGAGGAAAACACGTAATATTGCATTGCAGGGGTGATGTGTATGTTAAATGTTGCTTAACCCTGTAATGCCCACTGTGTCATATTTGGCACACCATTTTGTGCAATTTTTGCAATTTTTATATTTTTTGTAAGTGCCAAATTGCACTAAATGGTGTGCCAGATATGACCCAAGGGCATTACAGGGTTAACATCAGTGTGTCTCATTTTTTTTCGTTGGCGACCACAAAAAGTCGTCCCGTGAAATTCACGACCTCCTAGATGTTCACATTTTGATCCCGAACATGAAAAGACAGGTAAACAGTGAAATGAAAATCATTGATAACTATTGTAGAGTATCGGAGTTGTTCTGTAACTTACCTTTATGTGCCTAATTTTCGAGAGATAGAATCATTTTGTGTAGATCAATTTTTGCCCTCACTCGCGACCCCATATTTGGGGTCACGACCCACAGTTTGGGAAGCACTGATTAACATGCTTATACCGTTTCTGGTATTATTTAATTCAGATATTGACAAGTAGCAGCAAATAGGTCTTTTTCAGGACTGAAACGGAATCCGGCCAAGGATAATGCATGGTCAAGCAGCTTTGAATTGCTCGTAGTTTTATAATCACTCCCAAGTAAAATGACACAAGTAACATGCAAAACAAATGGGCGCCATCTATCACATTGGGTGCGGAATGGGTGATCCAGAGCATCTAAACTCAGCCAAGTCTTTACTTTTGCCTTCAACTTACCAATACAAATCTGTTTATCTGCTTCGATATCCTGATTACTTTGTACATGATTATATTGGCAAAAATGCTGCTTCACTTTTCTACTGGGGGTAAGCATTTGTCAATGGAACTCGTAGGATGACATCGTCATTTATTGTGGCGTGCTACTCGATAATATTTTTTTGCTTATATCTTGACCGTATACCACTTCAATCCTGAAAACATCAGATGTACTGCTACTTGCCAATATCTGAATTAAATAATAGCCCCATATAGCCCTATGCATGATAAGTAACATTTAACATAGCCTATACATCACCCATACAAAGCAATTACGTGTTTTCCTATTTTCTTACCACTTTCTGGTCTTTCGAAATTTCCCCAAAAATGGCCAAGCTGCATTACCCGATGTTTCATGTGAATAGCTTAAGTTGGCGAAATTAAGCCACTCACATTGTATTTCACGCCTGATGTGGTAGTGCGTTCTAGCACCGTGTGTTACTCATGTCACACATTAATATCCGCATGCCGATGCAAATATTGAACCGGTTGTCGTGACGATCATAAAGATATGCGACAATGATCGCAATGCCAGCGATCATGGTGTATCAGTAGTCTACCCCTCTTGCTTACGTGACATCTTTACAAGTGAGACATTTTCACCTGTCCGCTGTTTGAAGTGCGATAATGCATGGCATTAAGTTTAGTGGCAGCGGACAAAACCTGTTGTTACTTATTCTTCAATGAAATGTGACAGTGGAGCTGATACATGTTGGTTGCACAGTATCGGTCCCATTCGAGGTCCCATTATAATTCCGAATGGTCAGCCTCTGGAGATGGTGATGGTGTTGTGACACTTTCCTGCCATTTGGAATGAAGGCAGAGGTGTGATTTTGTGATGATCAGTAATTATAAAGGTTATATTTGTTCAGCGCGGACATAACTGCAACGAGTCTTGAGCAATAATCTTGTCAATTCAAGGCACGGCGCTTCAAGACTACATGACCCGACCTCGCTTTCACCTCTCAAGCAGGCATTAATCGGGTCTGGTTTGGGAAGGCGGAGTTTGTCCGCATGTGTTGCGGGGAGGCCCTTGACAGTCAGGATGAAAATTTCCATGTAGAGTTGTGCCATTCCTTCTGAGCGGTACTGTACCTCTCCAAGGAAAACTTTAGTAAAAGGCGAAAGATTTACATGAATATTGAAGAGGAACCAGAGTATGAGTTGTTGGCATTTGTGGTTGGTTGGTTGGTTACCCAGTTGGCCTGAAGAAGTCTTCAGGAGACAGGCAGAATTTCAGTCATATGGGAAGATGGTGGCGCCCAGTTGTGTGCTGTCAAGTGTAGAGCGCTTCAGATCTCTTAGTACAGTACAGGGGTATTCAACTAGTTTCTGAAAAGGTCCAGTATTTACCTTCCCTGGGCCATTGAAGGTCCGGACCACTATGGATTTTATATGGTACCACAGGGTTCATATTCGAAAATATAAACATGTGCAGCAAGGGTAAAAGGGCCTATCAAGACATTGTCGCCCTTTATGATGTCCTGTACAGGGGCATAGGCAGAAGAATTTCGGAGGGGGACCCATTTCGTAAGCACAAGGTGAACAAGCTGTAAAGGGCGGGGAATGAGCCCGCCGCAGGCGAAATTTTTGGGGGGTTGAAGGTCACATGCGCTTAGGTGAGATGTGGGAGATTTGAATAGGTGTGTATTTGATAAAATTGGTAGCACTTTTTCCAAAAAAAATCATGAATGAGTAATTTATCATGCTATTTCAAACTGTCCTGTATATATTTTTTTTTTGCCTGTACCCCATTATCGGACCTTGGGCCCTTATTAGGGGAGTGGTATACCACTATTTTTTGGGAACCATATAATATATATATGTTAATTGTTCCAAGGTAAGTATAGGAGGGGATGTGCAAAGTGCAAGTGCGCTGTCGTTAATTGGTCATTTTGTGAACTCCCCCGGGTGGCTTAGTCTATCGGAAATTGCCACCCGAAACGAAGCCAGAGATGGCCCAACTCTGCACGAAAGAAGGTGGGAACCCCGGGTGGGGATTGAACCCGGGACCTTAACTTCCGTGGGCGCGCGTGTTACCGCGGCGCCACTCCGTCTCCCTACTACTGTCCTGTATATTGTCGTGATCTGGACAAAATTGCGTCGCGGTCCGGATCCGGACAGCGGTCCGCCAGTTGAATATCCCTGGTATAGTATTTATTTATGCACTTAGCTGCGGTAACGTATGCGCCCAAGGATGTGAAGGTCCCGGGTTCGATCCCAGCCCGGGAACACCCCCTTCATCTCGTGCAGAGTTCAGGGTCATCTCTGGCTTCGTCTGGGGTGGTATTTCCAATAGACTAAACCACCCGGGGGAGTTCACTAAAAATGGCCACATAATGACATTGCACTGCACCTTGCACATCCCCTCCTGTCATCCTGCCCGTGGGCCCGGGCGTTACGTATAAAGGCTACAATGTACACGACATAATAAAAATAAAGGTCCGTGCTATATACCTCTGATGAGGTCAGCACTATACCGGATTATTATTATTATTATTATTATTATTATTATTATTATTATTATTATTATTATTATTATTATTATATTATTATATTTCTTTATGTACTTGCTATTTTTTTGCATCAGAGTAACACAATTTGGCCACTGCAATGCTTCCAACATTCGTCCCTGTAACTGGAAAGCTCCAAACACCACAGAAAATATCATAACTTGCACAAATGTGAATGGGTGAAAACTAAATCATGCACACTGCCCAGGGCAATAGAATGGCTTCCTTCATCTGATATAATGTATTTTTATTCATCACTGACCCAAAGTTCTCCGCAGCATATAACAGTCTTCTCTCCCTTTCATTTGCATCACAACCACTCGATCACAACGGTACCTCTATTAGCTTTGGAAAATGGATGGTGCATATGATGGATTGTTCCATTCTTTGGATATGACTCCATTGACAAAGTGTTCACTGCATATACGTGCATCTCTTGTCGGTTCCCAGGGTGAACCATCGGGGCTGAAATGAATAAGTTTTTTTTAAACACATTTCCACTACCAACATGCATGCAACTGCTGATGGCATAAAAAATATTGGACCCCTAGCAATCAAATGGAACACAAATTTTCATTGAATTAAAGAATTTCTTCCAGCATGGATTTTGTGGTGTATCATGATCACTTCTGTTGGAATTTATTCCGAATAAATTAAGATGAAAAAGCCAAACTCAGTAGTTACATAGCTAGTGAAAACCTGCTGTTGGAAGGTGTGAACTTTGCATTTGAAATGGCCCCAGAATTTTATTTGTATGCTTATGAAAATGGTAGATGATGGTCAATTTTTGAGTCCTACACTGTTCACTAACAATGTTTAATTTTGACAAAATAAACAAATTAACGTAAGCATGATTACCCACTGTGAAATCCTATTTGCAGTGTTACCACAGTGTTCAACCAGCATTAACAGAGTGGAAAACGAAACGATCATCATTTTGTTCTCGTGCAACAATAGCAGAAAACAAAGTTCTTTTTGTTGACACTCTTTACTCATATTGTTGTGTGACGACGACGTCAGATCGTCGTTTCTTTTTCTGCACAGTATTAAACATCACTGTCAGTAAACAGTCTGCAACTCAACATAATTGGGCAATATCTGCCATTGTCATAAAAATTAAAATTCTGCCATGTTTCTACTGTATCTCTTTCCATGGCCATGTGAAATGCTAAGAAGAAACCAATTATTATTGTAGGTACTCATGTGTTTGCATGGCCTATACACCATGAGCTGGCTGGCAAGACCAATCTTGTTTCGTCACATGGTGCATAAAATCAATTAGGAGCAGCTCCGATATCCCCACTGCTATGAATGTACAAGTAATTCAAGCTGCCTACCCTGCCAATGCAATGATGCTGAATTGAAAAAACAATCTGAAAATTTGCGAAATAATCCTCAAAATTGTAATTTTTGACTTGCAAAATATCCCTTCAGATAAATGTTTCAATACTAGAACCCTGTACATCAATTTAAGCCTGTAATCTGGTCACCCTGGGTACCTTATCCATGAGTTCCTACATTCATGTATCAAATATGTTGCAACAAACAAGTTCACCATGTGCGTAATCGAATAACATTAAGAGCAGCTTGCTTACTTTGTCCTGTCAAGTGCTGCAATCCACTGTTTTCTCTGATGAATATAACATTGGTGCACAGGAAATGGATAAAATCTCGTCCCAGCTGGAGCGTTTTTGGAGGTGTTTGAACAGCCAATGACGATGCAACATTTATGGCCTGGCGCTCTGGTCCTTTTCTTTGCTACGGCTGAGGAGGAAAAGAGAATCACATAATCGTGGCTAAACACTGTGCTGCTCAAGTAGAAGAAATAAAATCACATTTCAGCCATCACATGTCCCCACAGTTGTTTGACTTGAAAAATAATCATAGTTTTCACAGCACCTGCCTGTAAAACACTGCTTCTGGACAAAATAAGCCAAAACACATCATCATAGACATTGCACGTCATGACTAAAATCATCAAGCATGGAAAACTGAATCCATGTAGCTGTTTCTGCTTCTGCTGTAAAAATATATTAATAACAAGATATGTTTATCAATTCAATATCACACATCATATTGTAACACATTTTATGGCTTCTAATAACTAATACATCAATATATTCAAATGCAGGTACAGTATCACTAAATCAGTGATTTCAAACGCCCACAATGTCCCACCTTATAGACTACACTGTGTATCATTATGGGGCATATTTTAATTTCACGTGTTTATGACAGACATAATAAAGTAGAGAAAGTTCTCATTACACATAAACATAATAAGCAATAATAATATATTATAAGCAGATATGCCTTCCTTCCCATGAACCGATAAAATGCTCCTGTCACAGACCTCACTATTCCATGCCTACCCCTTTCAGGATCCACAGTAACTCTACAATGAGCTGTCTTTGTAATTTTATTTCTGGGAGCAGTATTAAAATCAATTAATAACATGGTCCAACCACTTGTTCCGTTTCCGGGCTCATTGCAATATTTGCCCAGTGATTTACACAGCAGCTATTCATGGCTGATACTGATGAGGGAATAGGACTCAAAACTACAGCACATTCGTCTTAATTTTATGGCACAAAAAAATCACGCACTTTTCGCAGGTAAAATATATAGACAACACCCTGCTCAATATTGGTGAACCTGGCCTTGTATACTAACAGTACGATACAGCCACCAGATGCGTGTTTTCTATACTTAATGTGATCAACGCCATTTTTATCGGCAAGCTGCTCTATGTGGGGTAATATGGTACAAGTCCACCGACACTGATTATTTCCAAGCACTGATAAAATTTCAAAAACAGTTGCCTCTGACTAACAAAACCTCTTCCCAAATGTATTTAAAACATCAATTTTTCTCGCCACTGACTATAACTGTCATATTCTCTGATTACGCAAATCCTTATAACATGCACTCCAATAATTTATTTGCATCATGACAAACTGATGGATGTGAAAAGGCAGCCATTATTTCTTATTGTGCGATTTTGTGTGCGCATTCAAAGCAGAACTGGTGTGATATGCTTTGTCACATAAATGACAGTTGTAAGGTTTCTCCCCAGTGTGCACTCTTTTATGCACAGTCAAAGCACTACGAGCGTAAAATGACTTGCTGCAGGTGTCACACGTGAAAGGCTTTTCTCCACTATGAATCCTTGCATGATAATCTAATGCACTGGAAGACGCATACGAGTTGCTGCACAACCTGCAAGTGTAAGGCTTTTCTCCCGTATGTGTCCTAGTGTGATAATTTAGAGCACCAAGTGAAGCATATGACTTGTTGCAAAGTTTGCATGTGTAAGGCTTTTCTCCGGTGTGCGTAATTGTGTGCATACGTAAAGAAGTGCTGGTAGAAAATGACTTGTCACATAATTTACAAGCAAAAGGCTTTTCACCTGTATGAGTTCTTGCGTGCTTTTGTAGGTTACAGGTGTTAGCAAAGGGCTTGTTGCACCACTTACAGTTATAAGGCTTTTCTCCCGTGTGTGTTAAGATGTGCTGGTTCAGATGGCTGTTCTTAGAAAATGACTTGTTGCATGTTTTGCATACGAAAGGCCTTTCACCAGTGTGGAGCTTCTTGTGCGCAGTCAGGCTGCTTGGGCAGGAAAATGACTTGCGGCACAAGTCGCACTCGAATGCTGCCTGGGTGGCATGGATCTTCCTATGCTGCTCTAAGTAACTGCGAGAGGAGTATGACTTGCCGCACAATTCGCAACAGAGCAAGTCGATGGAACTCTGCACCTTATGAACGTGAATGGGGTCCTCTGGAATGATGCGGCTGAATTCAAATCTACTATCTAGCGACGTATCTGGTTGCGCCACTAGACCGCACTCGCTTGCTTCTTCTCGGCACAGTTGCCTCAAGTCCTCCGTCACAGATAGTGTCTCACCCTCCGCCTCTTTCTTTACTCGTAGGAATAACAGGTCATCTGAAAATTAAATTCAGCTCAAACAATAATTGACATCTGAACCTTGACCTCACCTAAATTTGCCAGGGGGTCGGTTGTGTCATGTTGTTGGCACGGTGCTGGCATCGTAATCATTTCTTCCTCCTTCAATTTCAGTGGCACGCTACACCCTTGGAGGGCACCCAGCATCAACGGTCCTTCCGGATTCAGTTGTGCCGCACACCTATCTTCCATCTTCACTGGCATGGCCATCCACTCCTCTTCCTTGTTCTCCTCCTTCACTTGCACCCAGGCCATTCCGGCTTCTGGAAATGAAATTGAGCTAAAACGAGGAACTACGGTGCGGTGTTGCATGAAGTTCTCTCCGGCCTTAGCGCTTGTTCACTTGCCTCATCCGATCTGATGGTCCTTGGGCAGATGAGGTGACCCTGACCAGGCTGCAGGGGCTGACCTCCAGTGGGCAAGGGCAGGTGGGCACACCTGGAAGGCTCACTAAAACAACAAGCAAAGGGTCACCATCGAGCGTGCTACTGACATCGTCTCAATCGCCATCGGGCCGGAGAGAAGCCATGCCAGGTGCAACGTGCGGTTTATTTGAATTACCTATGACGTTATAATTATAATTATAATGTTTAATATCCTAATTAATAATATTTTTATTTATTTATTTTATATATTTATTGTTCCCCGTGAGACCCTTACGGGAGCTATGGGGGGTGGTACACCACTATTTTTCCGCAATTTTCTAAGTTAACTCAAAGTTATATAAACGTTTAAAAAATAGATCTGCGCAGATTAAGTATTTCATTGGACAATAAACTCTCACTTGAAAATTACCTTCAATAAAAATATAGCTACATATCCCCACTCTAACGACGCTGCATGCTTTATTTTGTACAAGTTTTATGGCTTACTCATACAATTACATAATGGGGACAGCTCGGGGGCCAGGGTGTATGACTGACTGTTTACTCTCGTGCCATGGTCAAGGTTGCGTCATTCTTCATCCTGTACTCAGGTATGTAACACGCTACATTATTACAGACGTGTTCGTATAGTTTTAACCATAAATATTAATATATATGGTTTTAACATAGTTGCACATTTCTGGCTCCCAGCCTAACTGACCTCATTTTTAAAATATGGCACACACGTAACATATGACATTCCGAAGAGTCTTGATCAGAACTTTCAATGTCAATTATGCAACTATCTGATTCAAAATGCGCCGCACTTTTGGCTCTTCAATACACTTTTCATAGCAGATTTGTCAAGATGATTGCTGAAATAGTGCTGTTCGTGATTGTGTTCATCCTGACCTACGCAATCACTAAGAGAGGGTTCCAATCTGGCAAATACCCTCCAGGTAAGCCATAACATCAATTACTAGTCCATAATTATAGTACTACGAAATTTTTTGCAGGACCTCTGGGCCTTCCTATAGTGGGATACGTCCCATTTTTGGGTATAGCACCACATAAGACTTTTGTCCAACTGGCCAAAAAATATGGAGACATATTTAGTGTCAACCTAGGAATGACCAGGTATGACAATATAAATTGTTAAACTACAAGTGACTCACTCTGTTGACATTACAGCTACGTAGTAATCGGTAAAGTTGATCAAATAAAAGAAGCTTGCAAAAGACCAGAGTTCCAAGGACGCCCAATTTTGGATTTCCATAGGATATGGGCTGGAGCTGGAACTGACCAACTTCATGGTAAGTTGCAACATGTTTGTTGGTTGACATTTGATTGTTACGGATATTGACAGGAATCGTATTCAATGATGGTGAGGGGTGGGCAGAGCAGCGTCGATTCACTGTGCGACACCTGAGAAACTTTGGTTTTGGTAAATCCAGTATGGAAGACCTGATTTTACATGAAGTCACTCTCCTTCTGAATTCACTCAAGTAAGTGATATAATATGCACAGCTCACAGTGTCCTTCAATATCATTATGTAATCGACAGTACAACGCAATAAATCAACATATCATTCTTCTCAGGACCAAGATATCTCAGCCTGTTGAAGTGTCTGAACTATTCTCGATCGCTGTTGTGAACTCTATATGGACACTGATCAGCGGAAAAAGCTTCAGTCACGATGACCCCTTTCTTAGTGACCTGGTGGTGGAACTGGAGAAGTCAGTTCTCTATAATATCGTCTAATTGTTGACTTACTAATAGCCTATTTCCCCTCTAGGAATGTCGCCGAAGTGAACCCTGCTGTCATATATTTTGAACGTTTTGCCAAAATGTTTCCAAATATGTTGGGTCGAACTAGATTAACAACTGCCGTTGAAAAACTACGCAAATTGTGCACGGTAAGTGTGGAACAGTCTCACTGATCATCTCATGAAACAATGCTCACTGATACAGGAGGAAGCTGCATCTCACAAGATTGATTTCGACCCAGACAATCCGCCAAGAGACTTTACTGATGCTTATCTGAAGGAAATGAAGGACGCCAACAATAATTCGTCTTCATTTTACGGCAAAAAAGGAGGTAAGTGTCATCCGGATGTATCCGCTGAAGATAGGGCTTTATCCGCAAGGAAGAAAGGTTCGGTTAGGGCCGGTTGCGGGGACCACCTTTGCTTGACAAACTGACATTATTATGTCGACAGATATGTCCCTCGTGACAACAATGATGGACCTGTTTGGTGCTGGGTTCGAAACAACCAGTACTGCACTCACTTGGAGTTGTCTGTATCTGGCTTATTACCCCAAGGTTCAAGCAAAGGTTCAGAAGGAGCTGGACGACGTGAGTGGACGTGAAAGACTTCCAAATGCATCTGACAAGTAAGAAAGTCTTGTTGTATGACCTTCGTTCTGCGCATGCGCAACGGGAAGAAGCAGCGCCTCGGGTGGCTGGGAGGAGGAACTAAACAGTGATTACTTTTTAGGCTGGTTTATTTGGAAGCTACAATCCAAGAAGTTCTACGATCATCCGGTATGGTGCCACTGATGGTTCACCACAGAGTCACGGAAGACACAGGTGAGAATCTTGCTGAAGTAGCCTGCTAAACATCTGACAAATTCGGTATTTCCGCCAGAGTTTCATGGATACAGACTCCCCAAAGACACGAACATCATGTTCAATTCATACCAAGCAACACGTGATCCTAGTTATTGGGACGAACCTGAGGAGTTTAGTCCTGAAAGATTCGTTGGACCGGACGGAAACTTCAAGAGCAACGAAGCTTTTCTCATGTTTGGATCAGGTATGTATACACATGATGAGTGTTGTCGATTTGTTAATAATTTAATTTGTATTTGCAGGGAGGAGGGTCTGCATTGGTGAAGGATTTGCACGTTTGGAGGCCAAGCTGTTCCTGGGTTCCATTTTGCAAAAGTTCAACCTGGCACTGGAACCAGGGCCTAAACCATCTTTGGAACCACGTTCTCCTGGAATCACCATTCATCCTAATGAATTCCGACTTGTTATCACCGAACGTACTTAACTCACAGTGTTGACCATTTGTGAAAAATGTCCATCTAATACAAATTAAATATTCATTAAGTCGTGCTAAATGCAATGTATGCAGTGTGCACATACTAACTTGTAGGCTACTCAAATTTTCGAATAAAAATATTGGTTACGCCACTAGCAAGATTGTTATTGTCTGTTTTATGGGCATTATTATCCATCCTGTAAGCTGTAGGATGTGACCTTCAGTGTTCTTGTAACACAAAATGACTGATAATATTTAGTTGGCATCAGTTATATCAGCCTCAGTTATATACATTTTGCTCTATACAGTTCAAGTGCTCATTAAATTTTTTTGGAACATTAATGACATATGTAGGACTTACAGGATGAGTGAAAGTGATTCATTCCGTGTAAAAAAGTGACCTTTATCGTGGATGAGTTGGTTGCGTAACATACACAACAAGTTTGGCCTTCATGATACGTAGCATTATATTGAGCTTAGGGTCTGTGAAGCAAGTGCTTACATGGAATAGAGCTAGGGTCAATCATGATAGTGGAAATAGTTTTGTTTGTAACTGTGCTTATCTTGACATCTATGTTGTTTCGGAAATTCGGGGATTCCAGTAACTTTCCTCCAGGTCAGTACCGTAATTTTATGATTGGTTTTATGCTAAAATAATTATTTACAGGTCCAACAGGCATTCCAATATTAGGATATGTTCTGTTTTTGGGAAACGAACCTCAAAAGACCCTGGCTAAATTGTCTAAAAAATATGGAGATATTTTCAGCGCTAATATGGGACCTAACAGGTGAAATTATTTATTTAAAAATTTCGACATTAAAATACAAATCACATTATCTCATGTGCAGATGTGTATTTGTTGGCAAACCAGTTCACATTAAGGAGATAAGCAAGAGGCCTCAATTTCAAGGTCGTCCTAATCTCGACTATTTCAAGCTATGGGCAGGACATGAACAAACTCACGGTACATGTACAGAGTCATAATTATTATGTTCATGTATTAATTAAACTATTTTTAACAGGAATACTTTTTAACGAAGGAGACAATTGGGCAGAGCAACGTCATTTTAGTGTCCCTCAACTACGTAACCTTGGTTTTGGTAAATCTAGCATGGAGGACATTATTTGTCATGAAGTCTCTCAACTACTGGACTCTCTCAAGTATGTATCACCATTTAATTGTCTTAATCTGTTAATTTAAACAAATTAAATTTCAGATCCAAAATGTCTGAACCTGTGGAAGTAAGTGAATTATTCAAAATTGCTGTTCTGAATTCCATATGGACTTTGGTGGCCGGAAAGAGCTACAAACATAATGACCAATTTCTAAAAGAGCTGGTGAAGCTATTGGAAAAGTATTTACCGTGTTTTACACATTTCATAGATTAATAGATTAATAGATTATTCTCTTAAAGTGATGTGGTGGACACGAACTTTTTGGCCCTGTTTATCCCTGCTCTCAGTCGCATGTTTCCGAAACTTATGGGACGGAACAAGATAATTAATGCTCTTAACAAGCTCAGGAATTTAATCAAGGTAAATTAATGTCATACATTTTTAATAAAAAATTATAATAATGTTCGTTGTAGAAAGAAGTGGAAGCTCACAAGGTAGAATTGGATGCAGACAATCCTAGAGATTTTACAGATGTTTACCTAAAGAAAATGAAGGAAACGACAGACATAAAATTGTCATTTTATGGAACAAAAGGAGGTAAATAATGCGGAAGAGCAAACACGGAAAAATTAATTATCTTTATTTATTTTTTAAATAAACAGATCATTCGATAGTAACGACAATGATGGATCTTTTTGGCGCCGGATTTGAAACAACAAGCACAGCCCTAACATGGGCTTGTTTGTACCTGTCGTATTATCCGCGTGTCCAGACGAAACTTCAAAGCGAATTGGATAATGTGATTGGTCGAGAGAGACTTCCAACTACATCTGACAGGTTCAGTTGATTTCATCATATCAATAAATGCATATATATTGAAGTATAATCTGTGTCTTTAGGTTGGTGTATTTGGAAGCCACGGTACAGGAAGTCCTTCGGTTTTCGGCAATGGTACCGCTGCTGCCGATACACAGGATGATTGAGGAGACAGGTCTGTGGATGGTCTGCTCAACATCAATAGTTTAATTCTTTTAAAATTTTATCGATACAGAGTTTCACGGATTCAGACTTCCAAAAGGCACATGGGTGATAGGCAATGCTTATCAAGCCTCACGTGATCCAGAATATTGGGAAGAACCAGAGGAATTTCGGCCAGAAAGATTCATAGGTCCAGATGGTTCTATCAAAAGCAACGAAGCATTCCTCATGTTTGGAACAGGTACTTTACATTTCATGGAGATTGTTACGAATATGCATTGTTTATTTCACTTTCAGGAAATCGGAAGTGCATTGGGGAAGCCCTGGCTCGTCTTGAGATCAAACTCTTCCTAGGGTCGATCCTGCAAATGTTTAACCTATCATTAGAACCAGGACCTATGCCATCGTTGGAAGCACGTTCTCCTGGAATCACTATTCATCCTCATCCATTCAAACTCATTTTAAGCATGCGAGATCCTTCTGAATAATATTTGTAACCAAATATTGTTTCTTAATCTTTTAACATACAATCATGTAACTGATCTGAACCAATGCCTCTGACTAGGGCAAAAAATGTCAAATAAAGTGGCTATATTGACTGATTATGTTAGCGAAGATAAGATGACGGAAAGTGTTTTTCGCAAAGGAGGTAGTATCAGTGTAGAGCAAAAATGATAGTTGAACTGCTGTTATTTTGCTCGGTTCTTATTCTTGGATTCATCTACTTGAATAACCAGCGACCGGAACGGTTTCCTCCAGGTAATGCTTCTTAACTATTTCATTCGGTTTGGAATAACAATGGGAATAAAATTTGTTATCATGCTGTCTCATAGAGCCCGTCTATAATGCATCAGATCTATACTATAGTACAGCAAATCTCTCCATAATGGCAAAATATATTCACAGACAATCCTAATGTAAACAGGACATAATTTACATAATTAAAATTTCTTCCAGGCCAGAGTTCATTTATTTCTGTACAGTACTGTATCTAGACTGCATCAGGACATTAATGTCATGAGCAGGTCATGAGGGTGCAGTGGTCCTTTGATATTGAGTTCACGCGATAAAGTTATCTCGAGTTTTTCGCAATGTCTGTCTGCAGCATAGAATTGCCCAGGATTGTCCTATATAATTATCTCGTATATGACACGACAGTAGGAAATTATGTACTTGCATGAGTGCATGACCCGTTTTACTACAGGAATGTGATAGCATTTTTGCTGAAAGTGATGGTTGTTCCATAAAGACTATAGTCTAAAAGTATGGAACTACTGCAAATTTAAAATTAATTAAAATTAATTAAAATTTTAAAAATCAATTAGCCAATTAAAAATTAATTAAAGTTTTAAAAATTAATTAAAAATGAAGTAAAAATGAAGTAAAAATTGATTAAAAATTGATTAAAAATTAAAAATTAATTATATGCCTATATGAAGTAAAAATTGATTAAAAAGTGATTAAAAATTAATTATATGCCTATATGAAGTAAAAATTGATTAAAAAGTGATTAAAAATTAAAAATTAATTTAAAAATTTAAGAAGAATTTAAAAAATTAAAAAAGAATTTAAACTTTTTAAAAATCAATTAAAAATTAAAAAGTAATTTAAAAATTTAAAAAGAATTTAAATTTGTTTCAATCAATTAAAAATTAAAAAGTAGTTAAAAATTAAAACAGTAATTAAAAATGAAAAAGTATATATATTTTTTTTGCATTACCCCATTGGGAGTTACATTTCCTTTAGGGGGGTGGAAATACCACCATTTGGGTGGAACCGGTATACTAAGATAGTATTTAGTGTGTTCCAAGGGTAGGTAAGAGGGGATGTGCAAAGTGCGTGTGCAATGTCGTTGATGTGCCGTTTTTTGTGAACTCCCCCGGGTGGCATATGTGAAAGGATCGCCACCCGAAACGAAGCCAGAGACGGTCTCACTCTGCACGAAAGAAGGTGGGAACCCTGGGTGGGGATTGAACCCGGGACCTTAACTTCCGTGGGCGCACGCGTTACCGCGGCGCCACTCCGTCTCCCTTGTGAAAAAGTAATTAAAAAATTAGAAAAAATTGAAATTTTTAAAAAGCAATTAAAAATTAAAAAGTCATCAAAAATTAAAACAGTAATTAAGAAATTAAAAAGTAATTTAAAAATTAAAAATTAATTTTAAAAAATTAAAAGTTTATTTAAAAAATTAATTTAGAAAATTAATTTAAAGGTAATTAAAATTAAACATTTTCTCTGCAATTAGACCCGAATTTGAATACGAACAAAGTAACGTGAATATTTGCCTCCGTGTATACACGCAATTTGTAACCATTCATGGCATCATTTTTAGGGCCATGGGGACTTCCTCTCGTCGGCTACAATCCATTCTTGGGAAAGCACCCATACAAAACCTTCATCAAGTTGGGGAAAAAGTATGGTGGCGTCTTCAGTGTACCACTTGGTACTAAAAAGTAAGTACCGGTATGCATATTAAGGGCATCGTCCTCGTTATTTTTTAAAAAAATGTGTTGTTGATGCAGGGTGGTGATCCTAAACGACGCTAAAGCCATCAGAGCTGCATGGAAAGATCCGGTTTTTAATGGCCGTCCTAAGTCTGACATGGACACGGTCTGGGGTGGAGATGGGACAGATTTTGTCCACGGAATCATCTTCAGCGAAGGACCATATTGGATGGAGCAACGACGATTCACATTACGGAATCTGAGAGATCTCGGATTTGGTAAGCAGGGTATGGAAACCATCATCCAAAATGAGGTAGGGACACATTATTCTAAAGGACTTCAACAGTTTTATCACTTGTCATTTTTTTCAGATTCAAATCCTGTGCCAGACTTTGGATGGAAAAGCAGGGCAATCAGTTAACATGTACCATTTCTTTGACCTGGCTGTCATTAACGGCCTATGGACCATAGTAACTTCAAATCGGTTTGACCAAGGAGATGAAAAGCTGAAAAATCTGATTGAAAATATTATGCAGTAAGTATTGTGACATGGATTCAAGAAGTCCAATATTATTTCTTTTCTCTTTTAGTACTTTTATGGGTGACCCCATCACAGGACTTCGGTACAACTGCGATATCCTGATGAAGTGGTTTCCCAACCTGATGGGATGGCCTGGAATAGTAAAGTCTGTTGGTAAAATTCTGAGCTACAGCTCCGACATCATCAAAGAACATAAGGACAATTTCATAGAAGGTTCTCCAAGGGATTTCACAGACATTTTTCTCGAGGAAATGAAACGAACTACTGATCCTAATTCGAGTTTCTATGGAGAGACAGGAGGTATGGTAGTGTTATAGTATGACACTGTAAATTATTGACCAGTCCGTTTTCAGACAGGTCACTGAAAATCACATTGCTGGACTTATTTTTGGGTGGAAGCGAAACTACTGGAACTACTCTCATGTGGTTTGTGCTACTCATGGCTACACATCCAGAGAAGCAAAGAAAGTTGCAAGAGGAGGTGGATCACGTTGCTGGCACAGATGAAAGATCTCCTCCAGGTCTTCATCTCAAAAAGGAGTATGTATAATTCATGTATCACATAGACAATAAGTTAAGTAACTTCTACCTAAAATATATATAAATAAACCCGTTTGTGAGTCTGTCTGTCTGTCTGTCTTTCCGTCTGTCCGCCTGCCAACCGTCATCTGCCTGCCATCTGTGCTCCACCGCCAGGACGGAAGAGGAGGGAGGTGTTGGGAGTTGACTTCAAATGGCAGGCAAATGATGGTTGCCGTTATACAGGCGGGAGAGGTTGAAGGTGTTGGAGTAGCAGGACCACAGATGGCATTAGCGGCCGGACACACAGAAAGACAGACAGTTGACGGGGCTACTGGCAGTTGTTTTCCCTTCATTCATATCTTTCCGGGCAACGCCGGGTGCCGCAGCTAGTAATAACCTCTTAAATTATTTCAGAATGCGTTACACTGAGGCTGTAATCAACGAAGTCCTGCGTTACTCCGCTTTTGCCGTCACAGGAGTGATTCATTGCACTACTGAAGACATAGGTTATCAACATCTCCGATCATTACTTGCATGTCTTACTTCGGGTGCCTTAATATTGTGCTTATTTGACAGAATTCATGGGATACCATATTCCGAAAAGGACATCTGTAATATCCAACTTGTATTGTGCCTTGCATGACCCCAAATATTGGGACAATCCGGAAGAATTTACACCAGAGAGGTTCATGGGCGAGGTGGATCAGGCCAAGACTAATCCTGCCTTCATCATGTTTGGTTATGGTCAGTTCAGAATAATGTTTGAATTGGACAACACACATTTAGAACGACGCACTTTGCAGGGAAGAGAGTGTGCCTAGGAGAAGTCCTGGCTCGTGCTCAGCTCTTTTTGTTCTGCACTGCCCTGATGCAGAGGTTCACTTTCTCTGTGATACCAGATGAC
This sequence comes from Catajapyx aquilonaris, assembly GCA_000934665.2. NCBI lineage: Eukaryota > Metazoa > Arthropoda > Diplura > Dicellurata > Japygidae > Catajapyx > Catajapyx aquilonaris. Next base: position 27,463 of record KZ538387.1, read on the forward strand.
CCTCCTTCCTTGGAGGTGTCTGGCGTAGGAGTCGTGTCATATCTGCACCCTTTTAGCCTCATGGTCACTCGTCGTCACCAATGAAGCAGGGATTACAAGCCTTTTCATGTATTCTAATATCCATCGTGTCCTCCTCCAGGTGGTCCTCCTGCCACTAGTTGTTGTAGAGTTAAATCACTTTAAGTCAAGCTGATATCTCAATAAAATAAAAAAGAACGCCTGAATCCTTGAATACCTCATGGTCCTCTTCTTGCACTAAAACTGCTTCGGTTTTTCTTACCTATAGCTTTGTCATGTAATATGGCCTTGTGATTGGTCTAAAACAGTCCAATCAGCATAATTATACATTACAGTACCGTGCAGCTTGACCTTGAACATTGTTAATCTCACATTCATCAGCCTGACTGTGAGTTTGATTCAGAGAGATAAATAATATCAGACATTATTCTACAGCCCTAATAATGGATAAGCAGGTGGACATCAAAGATGGGCCGCCGCACTTTCTTCACACTGAAGCAATGCTTCTTACTATATGGCAAAAAATGTCAAATGAAGTGGCTCTATTAAGCGTAGATTCCTCCGGCTCCAGGTAACTATTTTTGAAAATATCTCACTAGTTTTGAGTAACAATGGGGAGAAAAATGCTTTATTTCGGCATCGTGTGTATAGGTGATATAACAAAGGAAGTATGAACAGTGATATGCAAGTTTGCGCGATAAGCATCTTGAGTTATGTGCAATGTCCACTTAGAGATTCCCTTTTAGGTAACCTGCATGACCAGTTATCATGACAATGCAACTTATGACATTTTCCATCAAGGTTAACTTCGGCATTGTCAATTTTTCTTCAGGGCCATGGGGACTTCCTTTGGTTGGCTTCAATCCATTCTTGGGAGAGAATCCATACAAATCCTTCATCAAGTTGGGGAAAAAATATGGTAACGTCTTCAGTGTACCAATAGGTACAAAAAAGTGAGTACATTTTAATCAGGACATTGTTGTTGACATATAAAAATGTGTTGTTGATGCAGTGTGGTCTTAATTAAAGAAAGGCCGTGTCGGAAGGACGGGAGAGGTTGGAGGTGTAGGAGGCGGGCCACAGATGTCGGTCGAATGACGATGACGGTTGGCGTTCCAGGCGGACAGACAGACAGATCACAAACGGCTTTATTTATATAAATTATACATATTATGATTCCGCGGAATCTATCGTGTCGCAATTTGCCCTATCCTTTTACAGAAAGGTCACTGAAGAATATGCTCATGTTTCTGGGTGGAACTGAAACTACTGGAACTACTCTTTTATGGTTTGTGTTGCTCATGGCAACACATCCAGAAAAGCAAAAGACGTTGCAAGAGGAGGTATATCGTGTTTCTGAAAAGATGATCCCCTAAGAGGCCCAAGGAGGCCTAGCACGGGGTATCCATTATTATTATTATATATATATATTATTATATATCGTGTTTCTGGCACTGATAAAAGATATACTCCAGGTCTTCATCTCAAAAAGGAGTACGTGGTATAATGCATGTAGTACTGTGTCGAATTGATTTCTACCTCTCCCACCAAGAATTACAGTCCATTAGATGGTTACGGAATGCCTTACACTGAGGCTGTAATCAACGAAGTCCTGCTTCGTTACTCTGCTTTTGCAGTCTCAGGACCTCTTCGCTGCACCACTGAAGAGACAGATCGTTATCTATTTTTTTGGTCACACATTGTCAGATGTCTCACACTAGTGCTTTTTCACCTAGAATTTATGGAGTACCACATTCCAAAAAATACAACGGTCATAGTCAACTTGTACTACGCCTTGCATGACCCTCGATATTGGGACAATCCGGAAGAATTTATATGGGCGAAGTGGACCACACCAAGACTAATCCTGCCTTCATCAACAACCTGTCATTAGCAGTCCAAATAAAGAACGTTCTAAGCTGATTTCTGTATCACTGATTTTGTTTACCAGTATAGTATGAAAATGTGGGCATGTTAAATGTGAGGTATAAAAAATCATCAGAAGTGGTCAAGGTTAAATATATTGCATATACTGCACATGCATTTGAAATTACTCTTCCAATGTTTATGACGAAATAAGTGTATTCTCATGTACTGCGTCTGGCTGAAGGTGATTTATAAGACATATTACGTGATCATACTAATGAGTGTGTATACACAAGATCCCTTAAGCAAAAAAACATACCGGTATGTAATATTTCAGCGCCACTGCATTTATCTGCATGATAACAATATTAATTACAGACAGATATACATTATGTTTAATTTTTATAACTTTGTACGTTATACTCGTATATAATTATAGGCATGCATGTATCACGCCGTAAAATTAAGAAGCATTTGCATCCTATGTAATTTATCGGCTACTCCAACAAAAAGTATCCTTGAAACCGTCCAATCAGCGCACACGACCTTTGCTCTAACTCTCTCCATTCTGGCATATGTAAAGAGAGTCACTCGACTGACCTCTACGCACTGGAGAGTTGTTACAGAAGGAAAGTGCAAGTGCAGAGAGAATAATGATAGTGGAAGTGCTTGTGTTCATTGTTGTCCTATTGCTTACTGTCAGCGTATGGCAAAAATGGTCCCATACAACAGAGAAGTTTCCACCAGGTAAATTTACACTTTAAATATTTTAAACTCATTATAAAAGCTGGCACATTGAACTTTCAGGCCCAATGGGTCTACCTATTTTGGGCTACCTTCCATTTTTGGGTCGTGAGCCCCACAAGACCTTGGCAAACCTGTCCAAGAAGTATGGTGACATATTCAGCATCTACTTAGGATCCACAAGGTCAGTCGTCATCAAATCATTAATATATTGTAGATATGCACATAATTATTTAATTAAATTTTAGAGCCGTGGTGTTGAACAAAGTTGAGCATATTAGAGAGGCTGGAAAACGGGACGACTTTTCCGGACGTCCCGAGTTGGAATTCAATATCATGTGGGGCGGAGGAGGGACGGACAAAGTGCATGGTATGACACACAATCGACAGGTACCGTCAGTTGTCACATGCTTTGTCAATTGGCAGGGATCATATTCAACGAAGGAGATGACTGGTTGGAGCAAAGGCGGTTCACACTAAGACATCTGAGGGACCTTGGGTTCGGAAGGAAGACAATGGAAGACCTCATATTGCATGAGGTGCAACAATTGATCGGAAAGCTAGAGTATGTTATCACTATTTAGTTTTAAATTAATTTATTAAATTTTGCACGATTTTGCAGAAGCAATATTAATGAGCCAGTGGCTGTTGATAAGCTGTTTGAGATAAGTGTGATCAATGCTCTCTGGACACTGGTAGCAGGGGATGGTTTCAAGACTGAAGACACGGATTTGATCGACACCATAGAGAAAATGACTAGGTAAGTGCAATGCCATCTGACATGCACAGTGTGTGTAATAGTGTTGGTACAAAATAGGCATATCACAGAAGCAAACACGACCGGACTGGTGTATTTCTTTCCTCGATTTTCTCGCTTGTTTCCGTTCATCTCTGGCTGGACCGAGTTCGAAGAAGCTATTGTTAAAGTGCGGAAATTGTGTACAGTAAGTGGCTTGTGCTGCACATAACATTACTGTAGGAAATGGTTGCTAGACCATTAAAACCATGGATTGTTATACTTCAGGATGTGATCAACAAACACCGCAAACGCTCGTTCGATCCTGAACACCCAGAGGACTTTATAGAAATATTTATGAAAATGATGCAGGAAACAAAGGACAAAAATTCTTCATTCTACGGCTCGAAAGGAGGTGATGATTTTATTCATGAAACAATGTCTGTGATGACAATAATAATATTTTGACTTTTCAGATATTTCAATTCTGGCGACAGTAATGGATCTGTTTGGTGCTGGAGTGGAAACGACCAGTTCTGGGATGTCATGGGCCATATTGTTCATCTCTTATTTTCCACGTGTCCAGAAGAAGCTTCAAGAAGAACTAGATACTGTTGTTGGTCGACATAGAACTCCATCGTTGACAGACAAGTACGTATTATACACTTCTGAAAGTGTATATAATATAATGTCGCAATTTTTTTATTCAGGCTGCCATACTTGGAGGCAACAATTCAGGAAGTCATTCGATTCAGCGGAATGGTTCCATTGTTGCTTCAACATCGAGTGACTAAAGACGCAGGTGAGACATTTGATATTTCACATATAGAGGTGTCATATAATGTGGTTCAGAGTTCCAGGGATACCTGATCCCCAATGGTACTTTGGTGATCCTAAATGCTGACAAGGCTGCTCATGATCCTGATCACTGGGACAAACCAGAGGAGTTCATGCCAGAGAGGTTCATCGGACCTGATGGATCACTAATAAGCAACGATGCTTTTCTCATATTTGGTGTCGGTATGTCCCACACGGATAATGTCGCCAGCAAAATATTATTTATGGTTCATTTTAGGCAAACGAGTGTGCATTGGTGAGCGTCTAGCCCGAAGTGAGATGTTCCTATTCCTCAGCTGCATCTTGCAAAAGTTCAGCCTGACTTTGCAGTCTGAACCTAAGCCTACTCTGAAGCCTCGATCACCTGGAATCGTGCTACATCCTTCTCCATTCCTGCTCAAGCTGGCTCACAGAGACGTGTAAAATAATTAGCAGAAAAATATTTACCGACCTCTTATCGCACTCATTGAAGTTATGTGACAATACATAAAACCTTGAGTGTAATCTTATACAGAATCTGCTTTTTACCTTCGTAATGAAAGAAAATCTGTCGTATATCAGAGAAACATGTTCCACTAATCCCAATAAAAAAGTAACAATAAAGTGACCTGTAATCCCATCAGTGACAATATTACCAGCCATCTTTTTGTGCATGTCTTAATATGATCAGGTAATAATGTATGACTTCCAAAACTATACGTAATGCAAGAGGAATTTTTTGATGCAATAATTATCAAGCATTATGTAACGACACTTGGGG
>KZ538387.1:32433-76376 GCA_000934665.2 Catajapyx aquilonaris
GGGGGGGACGATGACACAATGCTACAGATTTATTAGACATTGCTGATACTCAAGACCTTGTTGAGCTTCATGGACTGGATGAGTTTGTCCGATTAACCTTATTAAAACCCTTTCCTCGCTGGACTCGTATAAAATTGGTCATGTTAAGTAAATTAGTTACACTCACGGCATATTTCCAAGATGGGGTTTACCATCAGTTTAAGTAAATAAGACTTTAAATTAGATTATTAAATGTGGTAGATCCGTTATTAGGGGGCACGGCAGTGCCCCCGCCAAGTTCTCGCCGCACTGCCGGACCACCTTTACCCGACACAACTCGCGTCATTTTGACCCCCTCGAATCTTCGCACTGGTGAACATAGGTGGCTTCAAAAATTTCTTTGGGTAGATAAAAATCGATTAAAAATAATGCCCCCTTACCTCCATGTTCATATCTCTTTTCATTTCCGACTTAAAAAATCCTACAAACTCCCAAAACGGCCATAATATGACACTCACTGACTCACTGATCATCAAAATTATACGGAACTTACAGTGGTCCTAGAATGATGAAATTTGGTATGCTGGTAGATGTCAAACAAACATCAGAATAAATCTGAAAATGGCACTTTTTTGAGTCTAAATGCGCAAAAAAAATTATTTTCACGAAGTCTGCTGCTGCTTTACCAGATGCGGCATTTTTACCACGGATTACTTTTTACTTTGAATTTCCATCAGTTATGCTGGTGCTCCTCCTGCATTCCCCACGTTCTCATCTCCTCACCCCATCCCTTCTCCCCCCTGCATACCGCTGGCCAACGACGTAGCCAGCCCCCCCCCCCTCCCCCAATCTTGTGGATTAAAAAAACCATGTCAAGGAAATTACTAATTCATGATTTGGGGGGGTGGGAAGTGCTACCAATTTCATCTAATACACACCCATTCAAATCTCCAATATTCACCTAAGCTCGTGTGACCTTCGTCAACTCGAAAAAATTTCGCCTGCGGCGGACCTCCCCCCCCCGAACTGAATTCCTGACTACGTCACTGCCGCTAGCTATCTGAAGCTGCGATTGCATTCCATACAAATACAAATATTTCATACAAATACAACTACAAATTCCTAATTACCTAAAATACAAAATAATACAAATACAAAATTCGAGGTCATCAACAGCCTATGTGTACAGGGAATTTGTGTGGCGTATGCCATTACCATACAGAGGACAGAGCCAAGGCCTGAGTCTCACTAATGCACTCATCGATATGGGTTCCTCACTTCCTCTGTCTTCTCGTGCGGTCAAACCTACGTGACTCTTTCCAGAGTTAAAAGTCTCAACGGAGTGCATCTCATCACAATGCCTCCTTTACTAACATCAAGGCTCAAGAGTCAGCTATTCTGGAGAACGATAGATTGAGATCTATTTACCGACCAGATTTATCCATACTCAAAAGAATGGGCTATGCGATCCGGTGTAGCAGATGTCCAATTCGCACAACCAGAACAGAAAAAAGGAAGCGTAATATGAGAAAGCAGAAGAAAATCATACCTATTCAGAGGAAAAGATAGAGTTTTACATACTTTCGCAAATAACCTACACATTTTGCTCTAAGTTATTCATTCCCTTATTTGGAATATTTAAAGGACCATTGCTTCCTCGACCAACCGTAGGGGGCTCCCCGAGCTTCCTTATAATCTATACACTTCTGCCTACAAAATGAGGTGAGATCCCACCAAAAACTTTTCTGTAAAAAAAGGCCAAGTTCTCCTAACTGCTTGGCCGTCAAAAGTGGTGAGATCTGAAATACGGCCAAGTTCAACGTCGTAGTCAATTACTGGCATTCTCAAATATTCTTCAACCTAAACCACTAAGTTTGTTTTTCATGGTCGACCTTAGGTTTAATCGTCAAAAAATTTTAATGGAATTTCTCTTGCGGCAACTTGGTCATTGCTCATGTCCGAGGTATTGTTGAATTCTACAACTGTTTCAATGTTTTAAGAGCAATGGAAAAATAAAGTTAGTGGTTTAGGTTGAAGAAGTTGAGAATGCCAGTAATTGACGACGACGTTGAACTTGGCCGTATTTCAGATCTCACCACTTTTGACGGCCAAGCAGTCAGGAGAACTTGGCCTTTTTTACAGAAAGGTTTTTGGTGGGATATCTCACTACCGGAGCATACGTGATCGATCTACAGTACGGTACGTAAAAGGAATTATTTTGCATAATTTAAATATAAATTGTTCAGAAACATTTACAAAAATCTGGTATGATTTTGGGTAAAATATGCCACAATGAGGAAAATAAACGCGTAATAATTATAACAATACTTTTACCACAGCCACTGCATTTATCTGCATTCATTACTCAAGGATTTCAACTTTTGAAAGATTTACAATCCCATTATTTTCAGGCTAGCAACTCTATGACTATTATTATTGCAGGCTTGTAAAGCAATTCGAGTCGCAGTAAAATAGTAGTGCACTCTTTCCTAGTTTATCGGTCACTTCAAAATAATAATATCATTTTATCCAGCCCATCAACAAACTGCTTGAAATCTCTCTGTACTGGCATAAGTAAAAACCTAGTTAGTGCATTAGTGCAAGTTGCAATAATGATAGTGGAAGTGCTTGTGTTCATTGCTGTGCTGTTGCTTCATGCAATCACATGGCAAAAATGGAGTGATACACCAGAGGAGTTTCCACCAGGTAAATTGCACTTTATATATTTTAAACTTATTATAAAAGCTGGCACATTTAACTTTCAGGCCCAATGGGTCTACCTATTTTGGGCTACCTTCCATTTCTGGGTCGTGAGCCCCACAAGACCTTGACAAACCTGTCCAAGAAGTATGGTGACATATTCAGCATTTACTTAGGAACCACAAGGTCAGTCGTCATCAAATCATAAATTGTAGATATGCACATATTTAATAAAATTTTAGAGCCGTGGTGTTGAACAAGGTTGAGCATATTAGAGAGGCTGGAAAACGGGACGACTTTTCCGGACGTCCCGAGTTGGAGTTCAATATCATGTGGGGCGGAGGAGGGACGGACAAAGTGCATGGTACGACACACAATGGACAGGTACCGTCAGTTGTCACATGCTTTGTCAATTGGCAGGGATCATATTCAACGAAGGAGATGACTGGTCGGAGCTAAGGCGGTTCACACTGAGACATCTGAGGGACCTTGGGTTCGGAAGGAAGACAATGGAAGACCTCATATTGCATGAGGTGCAACAATTGATCGGAAAGCTAGAGTATGTCATCACTATTTAGTATTAGTATTAGTTAAATTTTTCGCGACTTTTCAGAAGCAATATTAATGAGCCAGTGGCTGTTGAAAAGCTGTTCGAGGTAAGTGTGATCAATGCTCTTTGGACACTGATAGCAGGAGATGGTTTCAAGACTGAAGATACGGATTTGATCGAAACCATAGAGAAAATGACTAGGTAAGTGCAATGCCATCTGACATGCACAGTGTGTGTAATAGTGTTGGTACAAAATAGGCATGTCACAGAAGCAAACACGACCGGACTGGTGTACTTCTTTCCTCGATTTTCTCGTCTGTTTCCGTTCCTGTCTGGCTGGACCGAGTTCGAAAATGCAATTGTTAAAGTGCGGAACCTATGCATAGTAAGTATCTTGTGCTGTATAATATTGATTGCACTATAAATTTGTTTAACTTCAGGATGTGATCAACAAACATCGCAAACGCTCGTTCGATCCTGAACACCCCCATGACTTTATCGAAATATTTATGAAAATGATGCAGGAAACAAATGACAAAAATTCGTCATTCTACGGCTCGAAAGGAGGTCATGTACCCTGTTTAATGAAGCCTATCACAACAATAATAGTGTTTTGAATTTTTCAGATGTTTCAATTCTGTCGACAGTAATGGATCTATTTGGTGCTGGAGTTGAAACGACCAGTTCTGGGATGTCATGGTCCGTCATGTTCATAGCTTATTTTCCACATGTCCAGAAGAAAATTCATGAGGAACTAGACTCTGTTGTAGGTCGACACAGAACTCCGTCGTTGACAGACAAGTATGTTTTATACACTTCCGAAAGTGCGTATAATGTAATGTCACAATTTTTCTTTCAGGCTGCCATACTTGGAGGCAACAATTCAGGAAGTCATTCGATTCAGTGGTATGGTTCCATTGTTGCTTCATCACAGGGTGACTAGAGACGCAGGTGAGGCATTAATGTGATGTTTCACATATAGGTGTTATATGATGTGGTTTAGAGTTCCAGGGATACCATATCCCTAGTGGTACTTTGGTGGTACTGAATGCGTACAATGCAGCTCATGACCCTAATCACTGGGACAAACCAGAGGAGTTCATGCCAGAGAGGTTCATCGGACCTGATGGATCACTAATAAGCAACGATGCTTTTCTCATATTTGGTGTCGGTATGTCCCACACCGATATTGTTATGATTCAAGAAATATTACCTGGTTTGTTTCCGCAGGTAAAAGAGTGTGCATTGGTGAGCGTCTGGCCCGAAGTGAGATGTTCCTATTCCTCAGCTGCATCTTGCAAAAGTTCAGCCTGACTTTGCAGTCTGAACCTAAACCAACTCTGAAGCCTAGATCACCTGGAACCGTGCTGCATCCTTCTCCATTCCTGCTCAAGCTGGCTCACAGAGACGTGTAAAATAATTAGCAGCAAAATATTTACCGACCTCTTATCGCACTCATTGACGTTATGTGACAATACATAGAACCTTGAGTGTACTCCTATACAGAATCTGCTTTTTTACTTTCGTAATGAAAGAAAATCTGTCGTATATCAGAGAACCATGTTCACTAATCCCAATAAAAAGTAACAATAAAGTGACTTGTAATCCTATCAGTGAAAATACTACTGCACCCTCTTTTTGTGCGGCATGTCTTAATATGATCAGGTATGATTGTATGACTTCCAAAACTATATACGTAATGCAAGAGGAATTTTTTGATGCAATAATTATTATCAAGAATAATGGGGGGGGGGGGAGGACAATACTACAGATATACTGTTACTCAAGACCTTGTTGACCTTCATGGACTGGATGAGTTTGTCCGATTAACCTTATTAAAACCTTCTCCTCGCTGACTAGTATAAAATTGGTCATGTTAAGTATTAGTTACACTCACGGCATATTCCCAAGATGGGGTTACCTTCAGCTAATAAGACTTTAAATTATATAATTAAATATGGTAGATCCCATGTATCTCACTGTCGGAGCATAAGTGGTCGATCTATGTAAAAATAATTCTTTTGCATTTAAAAAAATAAATAATATTGTTCAGAAGCATTTAGAAAAATTGGGTGTTATTTTGGGTAAATATGTCACAATGAGGAAAATAAACGCATAATAATTATAACAATACTTTTACCACTGGCATTCATAACTCAAGGATTTCAACTTTTGAAAGATTTACAATCCCATTATTTTCTGGCTAGCAACTTCATGACTATTATTATTGCAGGCTTGTAAAACCATTCGAGTCGCAGTAATAGTAGTGCACTCTTTCCTAATAATTTATCGGCCACTTCAAGATAACAATATCATTATTTTTATCCAGCCAATCAACTTACTGATTGAAATCTCTCTGTACTGGCATAAGTAAAAGCCTAGTTAGTGCATTAGTGCAAGTTGCAATCATGATTGTGGAAGTGCTTGTGTTCATTGTTGTGCTGTTGCTTACTGCAAGCATATGGCAAAAATGGTCTCATACAACAGAGAAGTTTCCACCAGGTAAATTACACTTTAAATATTTTTAACTTATTATAAAAACTGTCACATTGAACTTTCAGGTCCATTGGGTCTACCTATTTTGGGCTACCTTCCATTTCTGGGTCGTGAGCCCCACAAAACCTTGACAAACCTGTCCAAGAAGTATGGTGACATATTCAGCATCTACTTAGGATCCACAAGGTCAGTCTTTATCTGATCATTAATTGCAGATATGAACATATTTAATTAAATTTTAGAGCCGTGGTGTTGAACAAAGTTGAGCATATTAGAGAGGCTGGAAAACGGGACGACTTTTCCGGACGTCCCGAGTTGGATTTCAATATCATGTGGGGCGGAGGAGGGACGGACAAAGTGCATGGTACGACACACAATGGACAGGTACCGTCAGTTGTCACATGCTTTGTCAATTGGCAGGGATCATATTCAACGAAGGAGATGACTGGTCGGAGCTAAGGCGGTTCACACTGAGACATCTGAGGGACCTTGGGTTCGGAAGGAAAACAATGGAAGACCTCATATTGCATGAGGTGCAACAATTGATCGGAAAGCTAGAGTATGTCATCACTATTTAGTTTCTTATAAATTCTTATAAATTTTGCACGATTTTTCAGAAGCAATATTAATGAGCCAGTGGCTGTTGAAAAGCTGTTCGAGATAAGTGTGATCAATGCTCTTTGGACACTGATAGCAGGAGATGGTTTCAAGACTGAAGATACGGATTTGATCGACACCATAGAGAAAATGACTAGGTAAGTGCAATGTCATCTGACATGCACAGTGTGTGTAATAAGTGTTGGTACAAAATAGGCATGTCGCAGAAGCAAACACGACCGGACTGGTGTACTTCTTTCCTCGATTTTCTCGTCTGTTTCCGTTCATCTCTGGCTGGAACGAGTTCGAAAATGCAATTGTTAAAGTGCGGAACCTGTGCTTAGTAAGTAGCTTGTGCTGTATAATAATGATGGCTCTATAAATTTGTTTAACTTCAGGATGTGATCAACAAACATCGCAAACGCTCGTTCGATCCTGAACACCCCGATGACTTTATCGAAATATTTATGAAAATGATGCAGGAAACAAATGACAAGAATTCGTCATTCTACGGCTCGAAAGGAGGTCATGTACCCTGTTTAATGAAGCCTATCACAACAATAATAGTGTTTTGAATTTTCAGATGTTTCAATTCTGTCGACAGTAATGGATCTATTTGGTGCTGGAGTTGAAACGACCAGTTCTGGGATGTCATGGTCCGTCATGTTCATAGCTTATTTTCCACATGTCCAGAAGAAAATTCATGAGGAACTAGACTCTGTTGTAGGTCGACACAGAACTCCGTCGTTGACAGACAAGTATGTTTTATACACTGAAAGTGTGTATAATGTAATGTTGCAATATTCTTTTCAGGCTGCCATACTTGGAAGCAACAATTCAGGAAGTTATTCGATTCAGTGGTATGGTTCCATTGTTGCTTCATCACAAGGTGACTAGAGACGCAGGTGAGGCATTAATGTGATGTTTCACATATAGGTGTTATATGATATGGTTTAGAGTTCCAGGGATACCATATCCCTAATGGTACTTTGGTGGTACTGAATGCGTACAATGCAGCTCATGACCCTAATCACTGGGACAAACCAGAGGAGTTCATGCCAGAGAGGTTCATCGGACCTGATGGATCACTAATAAGCAACGATGCTTTTCTCATATTTGGTGTCGGTATGTCCCACACCGATATTGTTATGATTCAAGAAATATTACCTGGTTTGTTTCCGCAGGTAAACGAGTCTGCATTGGTGAGCGTCTGGCCCGAAGTGAGATGTTCCTATTCCTCAGCTGCATCTTGCAAAAGTTCAGCCTGACTTTGCAGTCTGAACCTAAGCCTACTCTGAAGCCTCGATCACCTGGAATCGTGCTTCATCCTTCTCCATTCCTGCTCAAGCTGGCTCACAGATAATATTAAAATAACAGTGACACTTACAAACAAATTAACAAGGGCAACTCAGAATTTTCTCAATAACATTGTGACAAAATAATGCAGCATGCGTAAACAACAATAATCAGCTGCATAAATATTCACTAACCTGCAGTAATCCTTAAAATTATGTGACAATTGAACACTGTAAGCAATAAATGGTGAACCTGTAAGAAATTCCAAAATATATTTATTGGTAACAAATTTAACAATAAAATATATTTCTCCAATGCCATGTCTTCCAATTCGTCGAAGAAGCTTATCCTGTCACCATCTGAGCCAGTTCAGGCATCGATTTAGCCATTTCCCTCAGAGACATGACAAATGCAGGAACGCACTTGATGGCTTTCAGAAACACCAAGCAATTGACTCTTGCTATATCACGAACACTTCCAGCTGAAATTGTTACAACATGACCCAAATGTTCAGTTTCGGAGACACACTTAAGACACACTTAATACTAATACACTCACCATTATCAAGAGCGCAGGTTATGAAATCTGACAGACCAGAAACAGCCTCTCCAATTTGACATACACCTCTGGCACCTAAAAGAATCTTGTCCAATTGCTCATTTGGGACAGGCATTCCAGCCTATAAAGGGGGAGTCAGTATGGTAACACTATTGGTCAAATTTGGCCTACTCACCCCTGCGAAGATTCCGTTAAAGAAAGACTTGAAGAAACACTGAAAATAATCATGGAGTGTAATGACACCATATTTATTATCAGTATTAAGTGCATACCTGAGGACTAAATGGCATGTTAGCCTTCATGGCCATAAATCCAGCTTTTCCCACATTCAAAGGGTCTACTAATTTACACTGTAATCATTAATGACACATGAATTACAATTTGCATATTTGATTGTAATTATCACTAGTTTCCTACCACTGAATTCTCGTCCCCCGCTTGTTGACTTTCATGGAATAAAGCTGCCAGAACACCAAAGTATATAACCGAAATCTTCATGGTTGAAGAGAACTAAGAGTAGTCTGGTACCGATGACTTTCTTTTATAAACTCACTTTTATTAAAGGTGTTGCGTACCTTGCTGAAGATATTATATTTACAGCTGATATTATTTTCTGCATTGTTCTACGCTCCGGACATGAATAAAATTTACGAGTGTTTTTATAGATCAGGTTGGAGAATAGGTGGCTGAAATTTTTATTGCAACCTATGTTACCATTCAATATGACGTATGGTGACCAATGATAATATTCTTTTCTTCATACAAACAATTCAAGAAAACTTGTAGAGAGAGAGATGGATTGGCATGTAAGTCACTTTGCTTAAAACCTGTAGTAAATTTCTGACGTAATCATTAGGAAAATATCATAGAGCCCTATTTTATTGTCCATAAAGAAGCTGTGATTTTATATCTAGTTTATCAACTGTAAAGTTATACAGACCTTGTCATAAAACGATGGTTCTTGCCACTGTAGTTCTTGCCCTGCAGTAAGAATGATCAATTGTTTTACTTGACATCTGGATTTCATTTTTAATATAAAGGAGGAGTCAGGCATGTCTAGATGTATACAAATTATACAGAAACATTTTCTGTGTTTGCATCAATATCGACGTGTGAAATCAAATTAATATGAAAGATGAATTCACTAAGAGTCATTGTCTCAGAAGTTACTAAAATTTGGAATATAAAATTTTACTGTCACATATTTGTTCATTTTTAAATGACTGCTAGGGTATTATTACCTGCTGTAGAGTAATTGAAATATAGTTACCACATTTCTCTGCAATTCCTTCTGCTTCCATGAAATCCCAGAGTCCATATCGTTGCCAGTAAAGTAGTTCATAGAAGCTCATCAAGTTTTCAAGTAACATGATGATCGTACGGTATGTCAGAAAATTATCAACGTGTCAACGTGTCAAACTAAGAAAAAGAAATCTGAAATGAAGTAGAGGCCTACTTTAGAATACCGATGAAATAATTAGGGACGATTTCTATTCTTATTATTGAAAAAAAATATTCATGAAAATGTCTAATGAACAGAGTTCAACATCAGGGAACGTTCAAGTGAGTTCAGGCAGGAATTATTTTTTATTTCATCCAGACATCAATATGCACACAATTTGTTCAAAACATTCTTGTCGATCCTGATGAGTTGCAATCTTCTCCAGGTGATAATAATCAGCCCGTAAGGAGACTCGCAGTCTCAGGAAGAGCCTTGGCAAATTCCTTCAATGCCCTAAGGAATGACGGAACACATTTCACTGCCTTCCAAAATACCAGGCAGCTCGCTTTCTTAAGATCAACATCACCAGCTGTAAACAATGCCCATATGATCAGTTATATATATAAAAATTAAAGCAACAATTAAGGTGCACCTACATGTGTTCAGAGCACATCCCAGGAATTCTCCAAAGCCTGAGATAGCTTCTTGAACTTCGCAGACACCTCTAAGTCCGTTAATCAAGCTCGAAACCTTTTTAACTGGCCCTTCGAACTCAAGCGCTGACTGTAATCCAGTAATGCACATTAATTAGGATGGTTTATGTTGGCATTTAAAAATTCACACCAGCTAGATTCACTTACTGATTCCATTAATCCAATAAGAAATGTCCGGAAGAAACACTGCAAAATTAATATTAATACTATATTAATTTTTATAGCTAAATTAAGCAAAAAATCAAAATCTTGTTGTAACAATGCAGAGCCTACCTACATTTTTAATTTCAATTTTAGCAATACATGTTTAATGTGAAATGCGGATAAATACGTGAGGTTTCCATGGCATTGTTGCCTTCATGGTAGAAAGACCAAGCTTCACGATGGCTAGAGGCGATAGCAGTTTGCACTGAAATGAGAATAATAATAATAATTCAAATTGTCATCAACTGACAACTATAGAAGATTGATAAATTAGTAGTTAATATTTCGCTAAGCATTTCTGTGTGTGTTCTTACCACGGAATTTTCCCCAACACCATGACTAGTGCGAATTTGTCCTAAAATGAACACCACACCCAGGGAGAGAAATAATGGTGTCTTCATGGCTACAGCGCAGAATAGATACTGGGCTGTAAAACTTGCACCGACCTGTATTTATCAACTCGCCATTTGCGCATTTGCATTGCAATACACCTCCTTTCTTAGTAGTTTTACACTCGAACGTTTGGTATCCTAATAGAAAATGTATTCACACATGTCAAAAGTTATTATTTTGGGAGAATCGGCGCTCCATTAGGGGGGGGGGGGTGGAATACCACCATTGGATGGGGCCAAGGACAAGGAAGCGGCTGTGGCCTATTATACGGAAACGATCCCGGAATTGTCCTGGGGGAAAACCACGGTCAGGATCGACGTCCCCGTGACTCGAACCCAAGACCTCCCGATTAGCAGTCGGGCTCCTTAACCACCACACCAACTTACGTCGTACTTCGGTCACACATGTCAATAGTTGAATAGTGAATTTGTGCGGATTTAATATTTGTGCAGAAATATTTTTATACTTTTAATCGGAAATTGATAATTTAAGTGGAAGTTGAGCCCTACTTTAACTACTAAAATATGAAGAAAGATAAATCAAATCTACTTCCACTGAAATTAATTAAAACAATTATTATTTCCTTACACTCATGGACGTGATTTCCAATTTATTGTTTCTCCATTTTAATCGCAATTTCTAATAAAAATTATAGAATTTTCCTCCCAATAATTTTCATATCAACCCAGATCATCCTGTGAAGTTGCTTTACTTAATCGTGACTATGTGGTATATTATATTGAAGGCTTCAAAAGTTGATCGTTAAAATAATAATGATTATATGGAGAGTAAAAAAATGCAGAATATAAGAAAAATGGTCAGGTTTCTCTTCCACTTAAAAAATGACCTCAAGATGTCTCGTCTCGAGGAAAAAATCTTAACCTTTGCCCAAGGGGTTAGCAACTCCCTGGAACCGGTGTATACACTGGCTGAGGAAGCGGGTGGAACCGGGTGGAACCGGATGGAACCGGATGGAACCTCCCGGTTCCAGGATCTGGTGTACACTTTTTTGGGGAGTTGCTAACCCCTTGCCTTTGGCCTTTATTTTTACATTGTTCACAACCCCCTCTGTAATCTCTGGCTATAGTCGATGTCAGTTGGGATGATTGCCCATAGACGGTCAAGGTGTCGGAATGTCTATTGTAATCTCACATAAATATATTGGCTCAAATATAATTTCATTTTTAAACACCTCTGAATTTTGTCAAATGAGTAAAGGAAACATGTTACATAATAATGGCGATTTGGCATTTATTATTTTGCCAAATAATCTCTTGAGCAGACTCCAATTACTGATATCATTCAGAACCGATTTTATTTCGGAAAGGAATAAGTACACATGATTCGAAGCATTCTTGCAGATCAATCATCTTTTCTAAGGATATCTTGAGTAATTCCAATGATAGCGTCAGGAAGAGTCCGGAGAAATTCCTTAACAGCTCTAACAAAACTTGGGACGCACTTCGCAGCCTTCCAAAATACCAGGCAGCTCGCACCCTTAAGGTCAACTGTACTAGCTGCAACATAAATCATAAGATCAATTGTGATAATAAGGTAACAATATTAAGGTGTACGTACCTGAGTCCAGGGCGCAGTCCAGGAATTCATTAAACCCTGAAATCGCCTCTTCCGCTTCGCATATATCTCTAAGTGCGTTTATGAAGTCTCCCATTTTCATAAAGCTTTGGAGCTCCGTCGTTGACTGCAATCAAGTATCAAGTTAATTATGGACGGGCTTTATGTTCATGTGTAAACCTTTCACACCAGTTAGCTTCACTTACTGATGTAAATAGTCCATCGAAGAATAACCGGAAGAAACACTGAAAGATAACCTCCATATTAATATCATATTTGCTGTAGGATTATAAAGTATGGCCACTTTCTCAGAAAGGGAAGTGACGTGTGATGACGCCTTATGAAACGTCGTCATCACACGTCACGTCCATACTTTACTGGGCAGGAGAAGATTGTCGTCTACGCATAGACGACAATCCCAGTGAGCTTCAAGTATCCCATCCGATCGTGCCTCTGATTGGTGCTTTATGAAACGTCATCATACGTCATTTCTGGAAGTGGTCATACTTTATACAAGTAAGGTTAAAACTAGGGTATTGAGCATTTTCCGTCTGTCATTTTTTGAGGAGTAAATGTGTGAAGTTTGAGTATATGTGACGCAAGACCTACACTTTAAAACAATATTGTACCAATACATGCTTAATATGAAATCCGGATAAGTACGTGAGGTTTCCAGGGCAGTGTTGTCTTCACGGTATCCATAGCAAGCTTCGCAATGAACATGGGCGACATTACTTTGCACTGAAACGAAAAGAATATAATATAATGCAAGCTTTATTATGTACTTTTGAACCAAAATTGGTCCAAAATTGCAGAAAATAAATACGAGCCTACATACTATCTGTCAATGTGCAATGGTCTATAAACCCAGCTACAGTTACGAGGAAAATACGTCATGAGAACAAGTGCCATTATATTGGATACTAGCATTAAAATATTTAATTATATATAATATAATGATAATGGATACCTGTTCAGGCTCTGACTTGAGAAATTGCGATAAGAAATGAATAAGCACACCAGGGTCGTAGTGCAATGTAACATTTACTGATAAATTACAGCACAATTAACGAAACACTGTTATTCATTAGGATTTTGCAACTAATATGACCTTACCGTTGAAAGTTCCCTTCCCATACATGTGTGAATTTGCCCTAACGTTATGAGCACACCCAGGGAGAGAATTAACTGTGTCTTCATAGTTGCAGTGCTAGACTGATACTGGACTGTAGATACTGCACCGACAAGTACTTATAAACTCGCAAAGCCTGTGTATGCAAATGGTTACCTATACCTAGAGTAATACACTTACAACGTGATGATACTACGCTGTAAGGTGTAATTCTACAGTAATATACTGTATAAAGAAAAACTCTACTACTTTAAGAGGAAGAAATAATTTATTTAACCTCCTGAGACTCCTGGTACAGTATACTGTACCTTTGTTTTTTCCAGCACCTTCTGACTAACTCAAACGCGTAAAAAACACACAAATGTACAGTATACTGTACCAGGAGTCTCAGGAGGTTAACAAACTACCTACCACTAATAATTATTGTTCTCAAAACCGCGCACCTTAATAATAATCATCATTTGAGTACTCTTAGCAATGTATGGACAAAATTGTGACATTGCATCAAGGAATTTTCTCGTGTGAACACTCATGCCAGGAGTTTCATCTAATTGGTAATGTTTAGTGAGGCTTCATGAATAAGCATGTTTTGAAAGTTTGGTAAATAACAATTAATGTAACAATTGAAATTAAAGTTGGTGCCACTTACTCTCTAATATTGATATTTGGGGATGTTCATGGCCTTGTTTCTTAGTAAGTTTCATTAGTATGACCTCCCTTGCACAGAGAGAATGTTACTCGCTACGCTTCGACCCCCCCTGCGCGCCTTCGGCCCTTGGCATCCCCGTCCGTTGGCACTACATTCGGGATTGGTGCGAGATCTCCTCCGTTAGGGCCTTTTTATGATTCAGAACCAGATTTTTATTAGGAAAAACCGTGGACTCAAGAAATCCAAATCCAAATTGACTTCTTTCAACATGGGCCTCCCAAAACTGAAAACCACAGTCAAGAAATAATATATTCCAATCAATTGTGACGATTTTATTTCTTCCGGAAATTATTATGTACAGAGTCAGTAGAAGTTCAGGCGTTGCAATCTTCTGTTGGGGATTGGTAATCAGCCGAATAGGCCTGAAGCAGTCTGAGGAATAGACTTGGCAAAGGATTTTATCGCTCTAATAAATTGGGGCAAGCACTTCACAGCCTTCAAAAATACAAGGCATCTCGCACTCTTGAAATCAACATCACCAGCTGTAAACGACAACCCCATCACATTATCAGAAATATTCATTGTAACAATTGCGATGTACATACATGTTTGTAATACACATGAGAGGAATTCTCCAAAACCAGCAACCGATTCTTGCAATTCACAGATAGTTCTAAGTGCGTATATCAAGCCCGAAAGTGAATTCCCTTGGAAGTCATGCGTTCCCTGCAATCCAGAAAGACAGATTAATTATGGATATCGTCTTAGTTTCTTATTACAATATTTTGTTCGATACTTGCAAATACCATGTTCAAACTTTCGGTTCACTTACTGCTTCATATATTCCAACGAAAAATCTCCGGAAGAAACACTGGAAATATTAACTTGTGTTAATATCCTGTAACGTAACATTAATTAGATATGCACAACAGGATAAATACGTGGGGACTCCATGGGAAAGATGCCTTCATGGCACTCATACCAATCTTCATGATGGCAACTGGTGTTAAAATTTTGCACTGAAATTAGTAATTTTAATTTATTGAAAGCCTAATGCTACTGCTAGTATAGTAGTCTAATAATAAAAATCCTTACCGCTGAATTTTCCCCAGCACCCTGACAAGTGTGAATCTTCCCTAACGATATGATAACACCCAGAGAAAGAATGAACGGCATCTTCATGGCTGCAGTGTCAGATACATACTGAAGTAAATCGCTCATACAATGACCTATATTTATAATCTCGCAAGTCTTGAACAGTTGTATCGAGAAATTCTCAGAAGGTTTTACACCATACTGTTTAGTACCCTTGTTATTGCAATGCTTGTTGTTGTAAACATGTTGGTGTGTAATTCAATAATTGTAGAACTATGGAATAATTATCTTGTCTTCAAAGAGTGTGATAGGTCGATACAAAATGTACCGCACAGTGCTGCAGGCATTTCTAGCAACAAAAGGACTGCCACATGCGCATTATTTAATGCTCATGACCTAGTCTTTGTCATATTTGGCTCAAGTGATAGACAGCCCGCATTTTATATGCAGCGCAAAGCCATAAATTTTTATAGCATTCTACAAGATATACAGTACAGTATAAAACTATTCACTGAGTTGTATTGTGACGTAAATACTTAATATTGTCGAGTTTATAAGAGTATAAGTCGGTGATGTATCTACGTCAGTAGGCTATCTATCCGACATTGGAAACACGAAGACACCATATGGTATCTCTTGATTTTAGGCCTCTCATACTATCCATAGTCATCGTTCTGAGGAAAATTCGGCGTAATTTTAAATATATATTGAACTAGCAGGATACCCGGCGTAGCTCGGCAACTGAACAGGGATTGTTTATACCAAAATGCGGATTATTAGAACAGGGGGACAATGTCCCAAAGTCCTTTCCGTCTCCTGTGGCCAAGGATGACGTCGGAGGTCAATTCCAATGTCCTTAAAACCTTCCCAGTAAAAAACTACCCCTAGTGATACCCCTGGGGCATATGTGGAGGCCTCCGTATGGATCTGATGAGGTCATAACAGGACAGACAGACAGATATACGTCGAGAACCGACATACCGTAGTAACAGGGAAGCAGTGGAACTGTTAGGATTTTGGTCTAACCAATCGATGAGTTTGTTTCAATGTTTCTGGCCTTTCTTGTAGAGTAATCTTCATTTGTAAATATATCCAGGGATAATTAGTAAAATTGTAGAAATGCAGCTGACAAATGCAGGAACAATATTTAAGTAAGTTTGCTAAATTGCAGCTTGGGGTACTCCCGACAGGTGGCGTTGGTCACATTCTGAAAAATTCTGAAAGAGTTCTTCCAGCCAAAATACATAGTGGACTACTCAGATGAAGATTTTATTTCTTCAGCAACATATACACATTATTTTAGCACTTGTATCGTCCTAATTTGGGCATCTGGCACGGTACCTTTATTTGCTTAAGATGTACAAGCTTTTACAGGTGGTCCTTTTCCGTATCGCCCGGGTACCACGAGCGAAGGTGGGATGAATAGGAGGGGATGTGCAATGTGCAATGCAATGTCTGAACTTGGTCATTTTGTGAACTCCCCCCGGGTGGCTTAGTCTGTCGGAGATTGCCACCCGAAATGAAGCCAGAGATGGCCCAACTCTGCACGGATAAAGGTGGGAACCCCGGGTGGGGATTGAACCCGGGACCTTAATATCCGTGGGCACGCGCGTTACCGCGGCGCCACTTCATCTCCCTAACACACTAGTTAAAGCATCAGGAAAAGTCACAAGAAATTCCTTAGTCGCTTTGAGTAAATGCGGCACACACTTCGCAGCTCTCCAAAACACAAAGCATCCAGACTTCTCAATTTCAACATGACCAGCTGTAACAAGAACCTAGGTTTTAAAACCAGTTTGACAATTGACTCGAAATGTACCTACCTGTGTGTAGGGTGCACTCCACGAATTCTTTAAAACCCGTAAGAGATTCCTGCGCTTCGCAGAGGCTTCCAAGTGCGTCAAAGAAGCCCCCGACAGTAGCTACTTTGAATTTGTACGATGACTGCAAACCAATAATTCATGTTAGTTAGTAAGCTCAATTAGGCTTCTAATTGAACATTACATCAGATAGTTCAATACTTGTAAATACCAACATTCAAACGTGAGCTTCACTTACTGCGTCATGTAACCCAAGAAGAAATTCCCGGATGAAGCACTGGAAAATTAACTTACATCAATAACAAAATAATGGAGTTAACTTAAACATACTGTATTCATTAAAAATTTTAATTATTTTCTAATATTACAACTTGACATAAATTTACAGTAGTTTTGGCAACACCAATTGCAATACTTTAAACCAATATCAAAAAATACGAAAGACGCGTATTATGTTAAATATCAGATAAATACGTGAGCTCTAAAGGGCAGGCTGGCCTTCAATGCTCGAGTAGCAGTATGCACGAGGGCTATGGGCGATAAAAATTTGCACTGAAATGAGGAATATGAGAGTATAATATAACAACAACATCAACATTAGAGGAAAAAAAAACATTGGTCTTCTAATGACTTCTGGTGACATTTTGTCAATAACAGGTCATAACCTACTGACATTATCATATCCTTACCACGGAATGTTCTCCGTCGCCCTGACAAGTGCGAAATTCCCCTAAAGTTATGAGCACTCCTAGGGAGAGAAATAACGGTGACTTCATGGTTTCAAAGCTGGGCTGATACTGAGCCGCAGATACTGAGACGACATATACTTATAAACTCGCTTTTCCTTTTCCATTTGAATATAGAAACGCACCTAAGTAAATGTCAACATTGTCAAGTTATAAGCCTACAGATGTGGTCACCGATGCACAAAATGCGCTTCAAAAAATGTTTTAAAATTTTACAAAAATCATAACTTCCATATGCATTGTTCGAATATTCATGACGTAGTCTTTGTCATATTTTTCTCAAGAGATATTTTATGCAGCAAAAAGCAGGAAATTTTACTGCCATAACAGACGCGCTGCAATATAAAACTGTTCATATGAACTTTATAGGTACAAAAGGGAAGCGCTACATTGGGGGACCCAACATGGTCGCCGGTGGCCATGTTGTGTAGCGCTTGGAACCCTTTTGTACCTATAAAGTTCAGGGTAGTCCGGTGGGGTCGCCACATATCAGTGCAGTGAAAGGCCCCGGGATTTGATCCCAGGACCTCCCGATTAGCAGTCTGACACCATATCCCCTACTCCAAACTGCTTCGGTCTTAGCCCTACTATAATACACTGTAAGTTCTGTAATATTTTATAACGTCTGTGATATACGGGGTGTTCCCTGTAATTCGGGACACACTTCTAGGGGTAATAAAGGGGACCAAGACAAGCATTTTTGACAAAGGAACCCGTGTCCGGAAACTCCATCTAGAGGGGGTTCATATACAAGGAACGGGTGCGCTCAGACGCGTCAGGCGAGAGGCGCTAGGCGAGCGGACTGTTTTCTTGATAGATGGCGCCCCCACAGTGTTGCAGGTATTTCTGGCAACATAAAGACTGCCACATGCGTATTATTTAATGTTCATGACCTAGTCTTTGTCATATGTCGCTCAAGTGATAGACAGCCCGCATTTAATATGCAGCGCCAAGCTATTAATTGTTTTACTAGCATACCATAAGATTTACAGTATAAAACTATTCACTGAGTTGTATTGTGATGCATATACTTGAGATTGGCGAGTTTATACGTAGAAGTCGGTAATGTATCTACGTCAGTAGGCTATCTATCCGACATTGGAAACACGAAGACACCATATATGGTCTCTCTTGGGCAATTAGGATTTCGGTCTAACCAGCCGATTAGTCGTTTGTTTCAATGCTGTTGACAAATTCAGGAACAATATTTAATTAAGTTGTGGGGTACTCCCGACAGGTGGCGTTGGTTACATTCTGAAAAATTCTGAAAGAGTTCTTCCAGCCAAAATACATTGTGGACTGCTCAGATGAAGAGTTTATTATTTTCCTTTCCTTATCAACATGTAGTCTACACTTTATTGGAGTACATGTAGAACATCATCATCTCTTTCTTGTGTTTTCTCATTCGCCCCTCACAATATCGCCCGCAATACCAGTCACAGCTTCAGGAAGAGTTAAAAGAAATTCCTTAACCGCAGTGACGAAATGAGGCACACACTTCGTAGCTCTCCAAAACGCGAAGCATCCAACAGCATCAATATCAATATTAGAAGCTGTAACATGAACCTAGGCTTTAAAACCAGTTTGACAATTGACGCAAAATGTACCTACATGTGGACATGACGCAATTCGTGAATTCTTTAAAACCAGTAAGAGATTCTTCTGCTTCGCAGATGTCTCTAATTGCGTTTAAGAAGGCCCCGACAGTTTGTTCAGCTATTTTAACTTCTTGCGATGCCTGAAAACCATCAATAATGCATGTTAGTTAGTAAGCTCAATTAGGCTTCGGATGGAACATTCCATGCAAATAACCAACATTCAAACGTGAGCTTCACTTACTGCTTTATATAACCCAGTAAGTACTTCCTGGACGAAACACTGGAAAGCATAAATTTACAGTAGTTTTAGCAACAATATTCGAACGATGTGTATTAGGTTAAAATATCTGATAAATACGTGAGCTTTCCAGGGCAGGGTGGCCTTCATTGCCTTGGCAGCAATTTGCACGATGGCTGCGGGCGATAACATTTTGCACTGAAATAAAGAATATGAATAATTCATTGAGAGTATAATAAAAACATAATCAACAACATTAGAGGGGGGGAAAACATTGATCTTCTAATGACTTCTGGTGACATTTGACAATAACAGGTCATA
This sequence comes from Catajapyx aquilonaris, assembly GCA_000934665.2. NCBI lineage: Eukaryota > Metazoa > Arthropoda > Diplura > Dicellurata > Japygidae > Catajapyx > Catajapyx aquilonaris. The sequence goes on from KZ538387.1 coordinate 52,316, forward strand.
ACCTACTGACATTATATCCTTACCACGGAATTTTCCCCCTCGACATCGCCCTGACAAGTGCGAATTTCCCCTAAAGTTATGAGCACTCCTAGGGAGAGAAATAACTGTGACTTCATGGTTTCAAAGCTGGGCTGATACTGAGCTGCAGATACTGAAACGACATACTCATAAACTCGCTTTTCCTATACCATTTCCATACATAAACACGCCTAAATAAATTATCAACATGATAGGATTATAAGCCTACAAGTAAAAGTGTATAAAATTCGCTGAAAAATGTTTTAAAATAATTCTACAAAAATTATATTCATTGTTTTAATATTCATGCCCTACTCTTTGTCATATTTTTCTCAAGTGATAGAAACCCCGCATTATATGGAGCAAAAAAAGCAATAAATTTTACTAGCATACTACAAGCGCTACAATATAAAACTGTTCAGTGAAGGTGCATTGTGATGCAAATGCTTAAGATTGGCGAGTTTATAAGTATAGGTCGATCTAGTATCACAACTTCAGTATCTAGCCCACACTGGAACCATGAAGACACCATATATTCTGTCTCTGGGTGTGTTCTTTATTTTAGGGCAAATTCGTACTAGTCAGGGTGCTGGGGAAGATTCGGCGGTAAGGACACAACATTGATTAGTAAAATAAGTAGTGTCTTAATTAATGATAATTTGTTATGAAATGCATACTACAGCTAGTGAAAATTCAATAGTTAAATGTCACTGCATTGATACCTTTAAATTCCTCAGATATTATTTTACGCAACACTAAGTTATCACTGATTACATTAGTACTCATTTTTATTGATCAAAATTATTAATATTGTAATGCTGTTGTCATTATCCAAAGTCATTTATTCTGCGTCTTGTGACATATTTGCTACGTGATTCTCTATAAAATATGAAGTATTGTGCTGCTTATTACGATGATTAGTCTATTTACTTATCTCAATGAATTACAATTCCTAATTTCAGTGCAAAGTTTTATCGCCCGTTGCCATAGTGAAGATTGGTTTACGTACCCTTAAGCAGACTATGCCCTGGAAACCACACGTATTTATCCTTATTTCTTATTAATAATGCAGTATTTTCAGTACAGTCATTAGTGCTTAAAAATTAGACAGATGGTGCTCTAGTAAAGGTCAGGGAGCATATACTACATAAGAGGCGCAAACTTCTGTCGGCGCCTTTGATGTTCGTGTCTCTCTGTTTGGGGCCGTCGCCAAGGCTGGAGGCCATTTTGAAGTGTGGGGAACGCCAACGAGGTATAAATAGGGTACAGGCAAAAATATGGTCCGCCATCTTTGATGGTTTTGGCGGCCATGGCAAGAACACGCGCGAATCAAAGATGGCGGGCCCTATTTTTGCCTGTACCCTATTTATACCTCGTTGGCGTTCCCCACACTTCAAAATGGCCGCCAGCCTTGGCAACGCCCCCAAACAGAGAGTTATGTAGTATTATGCTCCCTGGTACAGTACTGACAGGTGATGACATCAACTCACGGCTCTAAGTCAATTCATAATAAATCAAATTTAATTTAACTGAAAACAATGTTACAGCAACTAAGTCATTAATGTGACGATAATCTTGCAGTGTTTCTTCCGGACGTTCCTCATATCAGTGTTTGAAACTGTAAGTGAATGAATATAATCTGTAATATAAGTGTAGCGCAACATGCTGAGTACATTACTGAATTTCAGTCAACATATGAGTTCAAAATGTCGGAAAAGCTTGGGAGCTTAATAAAAGGACTTAGAGGTATGTGCGAAGTTAATGAAGCGGTCTCGGGCTTTGGAGAATTCCTGCAATGCGCCATGAACACAGGTAGGTACACCCAAAATTGTTGTTTGGACATCTCAGATGATGATATTGTACGGTTAATGTTACAGCTGGAGAGAAGTCTCTTGCCAAGTCGAGCTGCTTGGTATTTTGGAGGGCAGTGAAGTGTGTGCCCCAATTCATTAAAGCGCTTAAGGAATTTGCTAAGGCTCTTCCTGAGACTGTTAGTCTCATGAGGGGCTGATTGTGTCTTTTTTATGCCAAGATCAAAGTGCACCAACTGAACTTCAAAAGTGTCCTAAATAATGTGTACATATTGTGTCCGGAAGAAATAAAAGTCGTACCTGACGGAAATTCATCTGGATGCTGGACTCTGATCATGAGTGTGTCATTAACCTTTTGAATAATTTCTGAATTAAACAATATAAATATTTTGTAAATACTGTTGCTGAATTATTCCAAAATAATAGTTGAACCAGTTGACTTTAATTTACAATGACCTTGAAAATAGCTCTTATCCGCACCGGGTTCGATCCCCGCCCGGGAGTTCCCTTTCACCTGCGTCAGGAGGGACTCTGACACGCACCTGGCAACCTAACCTGGCACATGGCCCTTTTTTTCGACATTGCACTTGTACCTGCGTCTCCTAAGTACCCTCCCCCCCCCCTCTGGCTCTAACACGGGGTAATGCAAAATAATAATAATAATAAATTTTAAACGGACAATAACAATAATTCTTTTCGAACTTAAAAGTTATCCCCGGTTTAATGCTTTGGTGATCGATGTTGCTTAGGTTTACTACATTATCTTTGCGATACCCCAACTATTGTCATTTACAATGCTATTATTTGAGAGGTTACGTAACCCTTGATTGTGACGCATTGTATATATACAATAGGACCAATTATGGTCCCTGACTTTTGACCTGGCATAAAACAGAAATGGTCACGCCGAGACGAAAAGTTAGTTGTGCATTTTCTAAGTGGCTAATTCAAGTGATAGTTCTTAAAAATATATGGCAAGTACTAGTAGTTTGGATAGTAGTAATTCGCTCAACATCATTAAATATAAGCTCACCATTTCCAAAGAAATATAAATCCTAATTTACAAGCCTTGAACCTCATTGAGACTGATTAGACCAATTATGAGGTCTGATTCAGGTCAGCCATTTTAACCGCTTAAAATGCGTGTTACTAAAACGCGTTTAAGAATGTAAAAATTTCTTATCATAAATAAGATCTTATTTATTATAAGAAATTTGCCTCCATCGATGGAGGCAAATCTATGGGGAATGTCACTTCTGGGCTATAGGTCAGAAGTGACCTTCCCCTACATTTATTTCCCATAGCAAAGGTGGCCATATCAGCTAGCTAATATTGTTTCAGATAAAGATTATTATGTAAGAAAAAACATTACACCATCTGGCATTGCTTATCACTACGACCTTGAATAATTGCATCCACTTCTGACCAATCAAGGCATTTGAAGTTGCATACTGAGTGTCACCAGAAGTTATTTGTTTGTCAGGAGGATCGACCAAGCTGCAAAAATGATCCGAGAGTTATTAATATGTTTTATAGCGATATTAGTTGCATTTGAATATTACCGGCGTAAAATGCGAAGTGGGAAGTATCCTCCAGGTAAGTAGCATCATACTTTAAAATACATTGTGTTACATGCTACAATGTTGTATAGGACCAATGGGAATTCCTATCCTTGGCTACTTGCCATTTCTGGGTTCCAACACTTTTCTTGGTATGGGAAAACTCACCAAACAATATGGAGACATCTACAGCATGAGTTTTGGACCTTTGAGGTAAGATATTTATTTTCATAAGCATAACTTGAAGTTTACAAATATATTTTGCAGATGTGTGGTATTAAACAGCATAAGTCTCATTCGTGAAGCAAGCAAACGAACCGAATTCAGTGGTCGGCCTTCATTTCATATGGCCAAAATGTGGTCAAGTAGAGGCAGCAATGACCACGCTTATGGTAAAAAAAATTGTGACATGGTAGAGTATTATCTATATAAATAAAGCCGTTTGTGAGTCTGTCTGTCTTTCTGTCTGTCTGTCCGCCTGCCAACCGTCATTTGCCTGCCATCTGTGCTCCACCCCCAGGCCGGGAGAGGATGGAGGTTTTGGGGGTTGACTACAGATGGCAGGCAAATGACGGTTGCCGTTATACTGGCGGGACAGGTTGAAGGTGTTGGAGTAGCAGGACCACAGATGGCATTGGTGGACGGACACACAGAAAGACAGACAGTTGACGGGGCTACTGGCAGGTGTTTTCCCTTCATTCATTTCTTCCCGGGCAACGCCGGGTGCCGCAGCTAGTACCGGTAATCAATAAAGAAATTAATAAATTGCAGGTCTTTTGTTTAATGAGGGTGAAGAATGGAAGGAGCAACGTCGTTTTACCCTTAGGATGCTCAGAGACTATGGATTTGGAAAGAAATCTATGGAAAATCTAATCCAAGATGAGATCCATGAATTACTGGATATCCTCAGGTAAATAAGCTTGAATCGTATGAGTATGATTTTTTTTACAAATATTTTATTTATTTATTTTAAAGAACAAAGAAAGAGGGGCAGTTGGTTTCACCTGAACATCTGTTCGAAATATCTGTGGTGAACTCACTATGGACAATCATATCTGGAGTCAGGTATTCTCCTGATGACCCACGACTGAAGACATTGGTGGAAAGGCTTAGCAGGTAATACGAATAAAATACAGGTGTTAACCATCATACTGATCATGGGAAAATCCATATCTGATATTTCTATATAGAAAGTATAATATTAAAGGATATTTCAGAGATTTTGTAACAGTCGGAGCACAGGGGATGCCATTTTACTTTCCAACCATTTCAAAATGGTTCCCAAACTTTTCTGGATACAACAAACTAAGCAGAGCCATCGAGGGAATAGCAGAGCTTGTTAAGGTCAGCATTCATATTGCTACACAAAATTCTAGAAATTTTAAATTACTAACAACGTTGTTACAGAGCGAAATTTCAAATCACAAGAAGGATTATTCACCTAGCGGCCTTCGAGACTTTATGGACGCATATTTGAAAGAAATAGAAGATACTAAGAATCCCAATTCGTCGTTTTATCAAGAAACTGGAGGTAAATTAATCTTAGTTCATTGAAATTCAATCATTAATTGCTGTCGATTGTACTCATAGAATTGTCCTTGATAACCACTCTGATTGACCTATTCGGAGGAGGAACAGAGACAACCACGACTGCCCTGACCTGGGCTTGTCTCTATCTGGCAGCATTCCCAGAAGTGCAGAAGAAGATCCATAAAGAGATGGACGATGTCCTTGGAAGAAATCATCTACCACAATTAGCAGACAAAGAACGGTACGGTACATCTCACAAATGGTAGCCTAACATCTATAATATTAAAATCCTTGCGGGAGTTGGCCGAGCCCTCTGATTGGTCCGCCACATATTGTTACCGCCACCTCCCCATTTGCCCGCGTTCTACTCATGCGCAATGGGGTGTAAACAACTCCTCTGTTGGGTTACCGGGGAAACTGTCCATTCCCCGGCGATATGGTGCGCCGAATAGGTACCCCAGGCCGTAGGCCTAGAAAAGAGCGAGCGTTTTCCTAGTAAAATAATTATTTTCTCTCTTTACAAGCCTTCCTTACTTCGAAGCCTACACGCAGGAGACATTTCGACTGTCAGGACTTGCACCAGTGTTAGTGTTCCACAAGACAATAGAAGACACAGGTAAATTCTTGTGAAATGTCAACATCTGACATTGTTAACAAGTTTTGCAGAGTTTCAGGGGTATGAGATTCCAAAAGACACGACGGTCATTATGAACGCCTGGTATGTCATGCATGATCCGAAGAACTGGGAACGACCTAATGAGTTTTATCCGGAGCATTTTCTGGCCCCTGATGGATCCTTCAGGAACCGCGACGCTTTTATCTTATTCGGAACAGGTCAGCTACTGCTAGAAACAGTGTTAACAATATATTGTTACATTGCAATCATTTATTGTAGGAAAGAGGGTGTGCCCTGCTGAGACTCTGGCTCGAACTAGTTTCTTCCTATTTCTGACCAGCATTTTGCAAGAATTCACATTGGAATTTCCTCCTGGAGAAAAACCCTCTTTGGATTTTGCTAGTCCTGGATTTACGTTGCGACCACATCACTACAATGTGAAGTTTTGCAAGAGATCCAGCTCCTCATAGACCAAACTTGATTCTGATATTCACTTATCCTGGTTCAGTCTAATCTAAACCAACAGTGTCAGAGTTCATATAGGGAGAAAGGAGAAACCCAAAAAGGATATGTTTCTGAGACTGGCTTTTGATGTGATCATAATTCTTCAAAATGAGAAATATCTCCAAGTCTATACGTATTGAGATTAATAAAATCTCTTGGTTCTCACTGTACGTTTATCATTAAACTAGCAGGATACCCGGCGTTGCTCGGCAACTGAACAGGGGTTGTTTATACCAAATTAGAACAGGGGGCCAATGTCCCAAAGTCCTTTCCGCCTCCTGTGGCCAAGGATGACCTCGGAGGTCAATTCCAATGTGCTTAAAACCTTCCCAGTAAAAAACTACCCCTAATGATACCCCTGGGGCATATGTCGGGGCCTCCGTATGGATTTGCATAGCGGATAACAGGACAGACAGACAGAGAGACATACGTCGAGAAATATGTATTAGATAATTATAACTTCCCAATACACTATGCAACAGGATATTTGTCCATGGAAATTTATTGCTATTTCCCTGTTCCTTAGGTCATTCGTAATTCATAATGACCATTCAACTTTGATTTGTTTTTGACCTCGGGGAAGTCAAAAAACCAAAATCCTCAAATGCAGCATTTTTTCCCAATAAAGTGGGACTCAATGCTGCTAGACCATTACTAGACCATCTCGGACAACATGAATGGTCATTATGATTACGGGTGACCTAAGGAACATGAATGTGACGATGAATTTACATGGACAAAAAAGAGTCAAATTTTGTTGCAGTGTTATCAAGGACTGTCTTAACATTTGATAATTATGGAGATACATAACCAATAAGTACTCCAAGGACAATGATGACTTGACTGCAAGATGAAGGGCATGACCAAGGAAATTTAACGATACATAATCACTCAAGTATCTCTCACATCGTAGCTTGGAAAAAGGCTGCGTACAATCAGTTGGTGACTTGACTATTTGCTCAATCAACAATATATTTATATGAAATCATGCATCATTCGTGCAAAGTCATGTGAGGCATCAACAACACACAGTTTCTAATTATTAAATATAACTTCCCATTATCAAGGGCGGTCTTAACCTTTGATATGAAGATGCATAATCAGTGGGCACTTCAAGGACAATGATCACTTAAATGCAAGATGAAGTGCGTGACCAATCAAATCTAACGATAAAAAATATTATTACGCAAGTATATCTCACATCGTAACATGGAAAAAAGGCTTGGTACAAATCAGTTGGTGTCTTGACTATTTGCTAAGTGAACGCAAAATTTTAGCAAGATGATCCGCGAATTGTTGATGTGCGTTTTCGCTCTTTTGATCGCCTTTGAATATTTCCGGAGAAAACAGCAACACAGCGGGAAGTATCCTCCCGGTAAGTAGTATGCTAATGATCTTTGATAATGTGAAGTAGGCTACAATTTTACTACAAATTGTTTGTAGGCCCAACAGGAATTCCCATCCTTGGCTACCTGCCATTCCTGGGTTCGAACCCATTTTTGGGAATGGGAAAACTCACTAAGAAGTATGGAGACATATACAGCATGAGTTTCGGGCCTTTGAAGTAAGGTATTTTTATTTATTAACACTTTTAAATATTTACGAGTGTCTTTTGCAGATGTGTGGTATTAAACAGCATAAGTCTCATTCGTGAGGCTAGCAAGCGAAACGAGTTCAGTGGTCGGCCTTCATTTGAAATGTCCAAAATTTGGGCAGGTCGAGGCACTGAACATGCGCACGGTAAATATTCAATTACTAGTTGATAAAATTATGAATTATTTTCTAATAAGAAATATGATATATTGCAGGAATAATATTTTCTGAAGGTGAAGAGTGGAAGGAGCAACGTAGATTTACACTTAGAATGCTCAGAGACTTTGGGTTTGGCAGGAAATCTATGGAGAATATGATCCAAGATGAGGTTCACGAACTGATGGAAACTCTAAGGCAAGACATCTCTTGATTTATAATAGGCTATGTGATTCTAAATATATTTTACAGAAATAAGAAGGAAGGCCAACTGGTTACACCCGAGCATCTGTTCGAAATATCTGTGGTGAACTCCCTGTGGACAATTGTGTCTGGGATCAGGTATGCACCTGATGACCCAAGACTGAACGTATTGGTGGAGAAGCTCAGCAGGTAAGCCAAACATATAGCCTACTGATAATAATTGTGTCGGAACTCAATCAACAATGCTCCATATTCATTTCAGGGATTTTGTGACAGTAGGAGCACAAGGGATGCCATTTTACCTGCCAACTCTGTCAAAAATGTTCCCAGATTTATCCGGATATAACAAACTGCGGAAAGCTCTCGGAGGGATTGAAGATTTTGCGAAGGTCAGTGCAGGATCTCGATCAATTTTTGCTGGTGGTATGTGACATTGACCTGATTATCAATATGACTGTGCTACAGGTGGAGATTTCAAATCACAGGAAAGACTATTCACCCAGCAGCCCTCGTGACTTCATGGACATGTACATGAAGGAAATAGAAAACACGAATGATCCCAATTCGTCTTTTTATCGAGAAAAAGGGGGTAAGACAAGAAAATACTTGTCATTGTTGATTCTATGTGTATTCGCTTGTATTTTGCAGAATTATCCTTCCAATCTACACTCATTGACCTCTTTGGAGCTGGGACTGAAACATCAACAACTGCCCTGTCATGGGCATGTCTCTACCTGGCCACACATCCAGAGGTGCAAAAGAAAATCCACAAAGAAATGGACGAGGTAATTGGAAGGAACCAACTGCCACAATTAGCAGACAAGGAACGGTAATAATTGAGCTGTAATGTCATTTAAAATATATTCTAATTATTTCTTATCACCAGCCTGCCATACTTCGACGCAGTGACTCACGAGACCTTTCGATTGTCAGCCCTAGTACCCTTGTTGGTGTTTCATAAAGCAACGGAAGACACTGGTAAAAACATCAATGTTACATATTTAAAATGAAATTGATATCGGAACTTTGACTTGCAGAGTTGCAAGGTTATGAGATTCCAAAAGACACAACAGTCCTCATGAACGCTTGGTATGTCATGCACGATCCGAGGAACTGGGAAAGACCTAATGAGTTTTATCCAGAGCATTTTCTGGCTCCTGATGGATCCTTCAAGAACCACGAGGCTTTCATTTTATTTGGAACCGGTGAGATTTTTTTCATTCTAGTTAAGAAACATAGCAGTAATTTGCAGTAACACTACTATTCATTTATCAATATTTGCAGGAAAGAGAGTATGCTTGGGAGAAAATTTAGCAAGGCTGACCTTCTTCTTGTTCTTGTCCAACATATTACACGAATTCACTATTGAGTTACCTCCAGGAGAAAAACCGGCTCTCAATTTTACAAGCCCCGGATTCACTCTACGTCCACACCCTTTCAATATCAAGTTCTGTAAGAGGTTTCGCCAATAGGATCATCCCAAAGTCTGTATAAGAATAAACAATATCAGTCTATTCAACAGGGACGTTTTGCCTCAATATTTTATGAAATCATGCATCATTCGTGCAAAGTGATGTGATGCATCAACAACACCCACAGGCACGCTACCTTGGTAATTTCACGTCATTACCTAAGTTCCTTATTGCAACATATTATCATCACCTTATCTTGTAAAAATTTTATATCATTGCGGATATTTATCATAGATGTCACTACTGTCTATTGTGGATAAAACGCACTAAACGATCTAATCTAGACAGATATCAGTCATATCACTATTTGCACTCTTCTTTTAATCTTGAGATGCATTATCCCTGCAACATGCCAGTGAGTGACTTAAAGAGCAGTAACTATGACTGTATACTGGGTTTCACATTTAACTACTCTTGACAATTTATCAGCCTGCCATACTTTGAAGTGGTGACTCATGAGATCTTGAGGTTCTCAACACTTACTAAAAATGTCTTCCAGTATCAAATGAGATCCGGATATTTTAATCTCGAAGTTCATTATCCAGTCAGTAAATATCAATTTCAAGGTGTATGTACAGTAGATATCAGGCCAAAATTTCTCTCGTTATTTGTATGTCGTTAGGTTAAGTTGTATAATGTTGTCGCTCCGTTACACTGCTGCATACGAGTGGGAGGTCACATGTGAGAGGCACAGGTTATCTTCAGGAGGGGGAAGGTGGGTGGTGAGGAAGGACCGGTATTACTTATTGGGCATTATACGCATCGGTCATTGTCTCATCTGATATGGAATATCACACTAAAACTGTCTTCTCCGCATCAAGCTGAGGTCAACACCTTTTTAATCTTGAGGTGAATTGTCCAACAAGTACAGTACATATCAATTGCCTGCAACATGAAGTGCGTGACTTAAGATATCAACCCATAAATAATTTTCGCCAATCTTCCTTATCATAAACACTCAAAAATTTTAGGTGTTCACACGGTGCGTTTCTTCTCACTCTTCACAGCGATACACATTTTCAGGTCTTTCACACCTGATTTTAGTGAGTAATCCTACATAGTAATGATTTGCTAGGCAAAATGATACGCGAATTGTTGCTATGCATTTTTGCAATATTCATCGCCTTTCAATACTTTCGGAGGAAACAACACAGCAATGGGAAATATCCACCAGGTGAGTAGTATGCTAATGATCTTCGTGAAGTACAATTTACTACAAATTGTTTGTATAGGCCCAACAGGGATTCCAATCCTTGGCTACCTGCCATTCCTGGGTTCGAACCCATTTTTGGGAATGGGACAACTCACTAAGAAGTATGGAGACATATACAGCATGAGTTTCGGGTCTTTGAAGTAAGGTAATTTTATTTATTAATACGTTTAAATATTTACGAGTGTCTTTTGCAGATGTGTGGTATTAAACAGCATAAGTCTCATTCGTGAAGCTAGCAAGCGAAACGAGTTCAGCGGTCGGCCTTCTTTTGAAATGGCCAAAATGTGGGCAGGTCGAGGCACTGATCACGCGCACGGTAAATATTCAGTTAGTTGATAAAATGATTAATTATTTTCTAATATGATAATATTTCAGGTGTGATATTTTCTGAAGGTGAAGAGTGGAAGGAGCAACGTAGATTTACACTTAGAATGCTCAGAGACTTTGGGTTTGGCAGGAAATCTATGGAAAATTTGGTTCAAGATGAGGTCCACGAACTGATGGAAACTCTAAGGCAACACATTTCCTGATTAATAATAAGCTCTCATGTAATATTCATTAATTTATTTCGCAGAAAAAAGAAGGAAGGTCAACTTGTGTCACCTGAGCACTTGTTCGAGATATCTGTGGTGAACTCCCTATGGACAATTGTGTCTGGGGTCAGGTATGCACCTGATGACCCAAGACTGAACGTATTGGTGGAGAAACTCAGCAGGTCAGCCAAAAAATACACTGATGATAATATTGTGCCATGGATCTATTAACAATGAGAAAGCTTCATAAATCATAATCATTTCAGAGATTTTGCAACAGTTGGAGCACAAGGTATGCCCTTTTACCTGCCAAATTTGTCCAAAATGTTCCCAAATATCTCCGGATACAACACGTTGTATAAGGCTGTGCAGGGGATCACCGAGTTTGTGCAGGTCAATACGCAGATTGTGATAGGTGATTTGATACTTACAATATGTGCTACATACAGGTGGAGATTTCAAATCACAGGAAGGATTATTCGCCCAGCAGCCCTCGTGACTTCATGGACATGTACATGAAGGAAATGGAAACCACGAATGATCCCAATTCGTCTTTTTATCGAGAAAAAGGGGGTAAGACAAGAAAGTACTTGTCATATAGAATTATTTCGATTGTTTGTGTATTCGCTTGTATTTTGCAGAATTATCCTTCCTAACTACGCTCATTGACCTGTTTGGAGCTGGGACTGAAACATCAACCACTGCCCTAACATGGGCATGTCTCTACCTGGCCACACATCCAGAGGTCCAAAAGAAGATCCACAAAGAAATGGACGAGGTCATTGGAAGGAACAAACTGCCACAATTAGCAGACAAGGAACGGTAATAATTGCTCTGTAATGTCATTTAAAATATGTTCTAATTATTTCTTATCACCAGCCTGCCATACTTCGACGCAGTGACTCACGAAACCTTTCGATTGTCAGCCCTAGTGCCTCTAATGGTGTTTCATAAAGCAACGGAAGACACTGGTAAACACATCAATGTTACATATTTAAAATGAAATTGATATATGAACTTTGCCTTGCAGAGTTGCAAGGTTATGAGATTCCAAAAGACACAACAGTTCTCATGAACTCTTGGTATGTCATGCACGATCCGAAGAACTGGGAAAGACCTAATGAGTTTTATCCAGAGCATTTTCTGGCTCCTGATGGATCCTTCAGAAACCGCGAAGCTTTCATTTTATTTGGAACCGGTGAGATATATTCCACTCTAGTGAAGAAACATAGGAGTAATTTGCATTAACACTACCATTCATTTTTCAATGTTTGCAGGAAAGAGGGTATGCTTGGGAGAAAATTTGGCAAGGCTGACCTTCTTCTTGTTCTTGTCCAACATATTACACGAATTCATTGTTGAGTTACCTCCAGGAGAAAAACCGGCTCTCAATTTTGCAAGCCCCGGATTCACTCTGCGTCCACACCCTTTCAATATCAAGTTCTGCAAGAGGTTTCGCCAGTAGGATCATCCCAAAGTCTGTATAAGAATAAACAATATCAGTCTATTCAACAGTGACGTTTTTCATAAATATTTTTATATGAAATCATAAAATTCGCGCAAAATCACGTGAGGTATCAACATCACCAACAGGCACGCAGCCAATTATTCTTTTTCTCCAACCTTCCTTATACGTACTACGTAACAAGCAAAAAATGACCACATGCTTTCCAATCGTGGCGCAGATCCTCTCTCTTCATGACGTCTCGCATTTTCTGGTCATTCAATCCAGCTTTCCAAGGGCATCAAGCAACCTACACAGCGTATGAGACCAGTTAGTAGTGACAAAGGTAGCAAAATGATACGCGAATTGTTGCTGTGCATTTTTGGAATATTTTTCGCCTTTGAATATTTTCGGAGAAAACAACGGAATGGGAAATATCCTCCAGGTGAGTAGCCAGCTGAGTAGCCAGCTGAGTAGTATCTTTGGGAAATTAATTTGACTACGTGGGTTGCAGGACCAACAGGGATACCTGGCCTTGGCTACCTGCCATTCCTGGGTTCGAACCCATTTTTGGGTATGGGAAAGCTCACCAAAAAGTATGGAGATATGTACAGCATGAGTTTTGGACCATTGAGGTAAGGTAACTAGTTAATAACTACATAATGGGAGTTAACAAATATATTTTGCAGATGTGTAGTATTAAACAGCATAAATCTTATTCGTGAAGCTAGTAAACGACCTGAGTTTAGTGGTCGCCCTTCTTTTGAACTTGGAAAAATGTGGTCAGGTCGAGGCACTGACCACTCGTACGGTAAATTTGAGTTACTAGTTATATGTTGAATAACATAGTAAGAGAGATAATATGATATTGCAGGATTGATATTTTCTGAAGGTGAAGAGTGGAAGGAGCAACGTAGATTTACTATTAGGATGCTCAGAGACTTTGGGTTTGGCCGGAAATCTATGGAAAATTTGGTTCAAGATGAGGTCCATGAACTGATGGAAACTCTAAGGTAACACATTTCTCGATTCATTTTAAGTGATCATCTATTAATTAATATATTTTGCAGAAATAAGAAGGAAGGTCAACTGGTTTCACCCGAGCATCTGTTCGAAATATCTGTGGTGAACTCTCTCTGGACAATTGTGTCTGGGGTCAGGTATGCTCATGATGACCCCAGACTTAACATATTGGTGGAGAAGCTAAGCAGGTAAACCTTACAATGCTATTCAGTATGTAAACCTCACTGATTTTTCCCAATTTAATTTAATAATTATTTCAGGGAATTCGTAACAATTGGAGCACAAGGGTTGCCATTTTATATGCCAGGTCTATCTAAAATGTTCCCAGATTTTTCCGGATATAACAAACTGCGTGACGCTATTGGAGGGATTGAAGAGTTTGTGAAGGTCTGTACATTTTATGTCATACTTGACATTATAAGCCTGTGTCATTGTGTTTCAGGCTGAAATCTCAAATCACAAGAAGGATTATTCATCCAGCAGTCCTAGAGACTTCATGGATATGTACCTGAAGGAAATAGAAGACACGAATGATCCCAATTCCTCATTTTATCGAGAAAATGGGGGTAAGTTCAATAAATATTCGCAATTAATAATTTAAGCGAAAGGATTCATTTAAGCCACACGATTTTTGTGATCCACAGAATTATCCTTCATAAGTACATTATTTGACCTGTTCGGAGCTGGGACTGAAACAACAACCACTTCCCTGACATGGGCCTGCCTCTACCTGGCGACATATCCAGAGGTGCAGAAAAAAATCCACAAGGAAATGGACAAGGTCCTTGGAAAGAACCAACTGCCTCAGTTTTCAGACAAAGAGCGGTAACTATGAATGTACTGGGTTTCCCATTTAACTACTATTGACCATTTATAATTTAATTACATTCAGCCTGCCGTACTTTGAGGCCGTGACGTATGAAATCCTTAGGTTGTCATCACTTACGCCAACCCTAGTGTTCCACAAGACAGTAGAAGACCCTGGTAAACACCTCAAATTGCACCTAACAAAATTAATTGATATTTCAGATATATATCGGCAACCTTTGACTTACAAAGTTTCAAGGTTATGAGATCCCAAAAGACACGACTGTGATTATGAACTCTTGGTATGTCATGCACGATCCGAAGAACTGGGAGCGACCTAATGAGTTTTATCCAGAGCATTTTCTGGCTCCTGATGGATCCTTCAGGAACCGGGAAGCTTTCATTTTATTTGGCACAGGTGAGCTTTTTATCACATCTAGTGAAGATACGTAGGAGTATTTTGTAGTAACACTAACTGTAAGTACACTCTTAACCATTTACCTTCTCCAGAGAAGGTAAAAAGAGGCCCCTTTTTACCCTCTATTTTATAAGGTAATACATGCAGTATACGATTCATTTTATCAATCTTTGCAGGAAAGAGGGTGTGCCTGGGAGAGAATTTGGCAAGACTGACCTTCTTCTTGTTCTTATCCAACATCTTACATGAATTCACTCTGGAGTTGCCTCCAGGAAACAAGCCGTCCCTCGATTTTTCAAGCCCCGGATTCACTCTTCGTCCCCACGTATTCAAAGTCAAGTTCTGCAAGAGGACTAGCCAATAAGAACATCTCAAACAATATGTTTTTGAATAAACGATTCACTTCATCGGAAAAATCATCATTAAAGTACAGCAATCCCAAAGGAACATTTATTTCGCAGATATGTTCCTCTTCTAACGTCCTGCTGACTTCGCCAACTCTGGAAGACTTTTGGCAAATTCAGCCAAAGATTTGGCGAATTGTGGCACACACTTCATTGCTTTAATAAACACGATGCAATCAGCACCAGCAATTGGTCCAACATCACCAGCTGTAACAATATGAGACATCATTTTTTGGGGAGAAATGTAAACCATTTGCGAATAACCTTACTGCTTTCAAGGCTGCAGGTCAAAAATTCTTGAAGTCCCGACATTATCTCGCCCAATTGGCACATTGTCTTCAATTTTTCGATAGAGTCGCCCATGGACAGCCCATCAAAACCTTCCTATAGATTGAAGTGCGTGATAGACCTTGATATCACACTCTTAACCATTTACCTTCTCTAGAGAGGGTAAATGGTTAAGAGTGCACTCTTCAAATACAATGCACTTACGTCATTAAATAATCCAAGAAGGAAGCTCTTGAGGAAACACTGAAAGATCACAAATTATTAAATGCACTCGAATTAAGTACGGTATCGTACCTGAGGACTACTTGGAATATTCTCCTTCAAGGCAGCCATACCAATAGATGCGAGGTTTTGAGGCGATACAACTTTGCACTAGGATGAATTTTAGTGTAATTAAGTACAATGTGCTTAATTATAATGTGTCTTACCACAGACTCTTCCTGCTCATGGGTGTCACAAATGAGCCCAACGGCAACCACAACCCAAATGTAAGTAACCACCTTCATGGCTCCAGTTGGAAACAGTGATTGCGACTGAGAATCACGCAACACTTTTATAACACTTCGTATACATGTGTATAATGCACAAAAATTTGCACAGTGAACAGTACATTTATCTTGCCCGTAAATAAAGCAAGACAGCAATTTTCTTCTAACTGACACATCCCCTGACGAAATTCAATCGTCATAATTTGCTGTCCATAACAATCACAATGCGATTTCCTGTTTTCTTTGCACCTGACATATAATGACTGAGTATGTGTAATGACGACGTCACACGCTCTGAGTTTGCGCGTCAATGACTAGTTGTGTACCAACCATGATTCCGGCATCCACCTGAAAAGGTAGGCTACTGTACAAAAAGCTGCGGAACAGAAATTATTTATTATTGTTCAACATACAAATTATAAACAATAATCAACATATCCTTGAACTGGAGTAACATTGTACCTATTGGGCATTGTACCAACAATCAAGACCAAGGTCAAAAGTCAGGGACCATAATTCGTCTTATTGTATACAGACAATGCGTCACAATCAAGGGTTACGTAAACTCTCAAATAATAATAGCATTATTGTAAATGACAATAGTTGGGGTATCGCAAAAAAATTCTGTAGTGTAGTAAACCCATTTAATAGGCGCTATGTTAAGCAACATCGATCGCCAATTATTCAAAAAGGTTAATGACACGCTCATGATCAGAGTCCAACAACCAGATGAATTTCCGTCAGGTACGACTTTTATTTCTTCCAGTCACAATATGTACACATTATTTAGGACACTTTTGAAGTTTAGTCAGTGCACTTTAATGTTGACTTAAAAAAGACATAATCAGCCCTCAAGCACACTAAGAGCCTTAGAAGGAAGAACCTTAGCATATTTCGTAAGTGCTTTAACGAATTTGGGCACGCACTTCACTGCCCTCCAAAATACAAAGCAGCTCGATTTTCCAAGAGACGTCCCTGCAGCTGTAACATTACAATACCATCAGTTTAGATATTCAAGCAACAATTGAGGTGTACCTACATGTGTTCAAGGCGCATTGCAGGAAATCTCCAAAGCCCGAGTCACCTTCTTGATCTGCGCACATACCTCTAAGTTTTTTTATTAAGCTCCCAAGTGTGTCTGACATTGTGAACTCGTATGTTGACTGAAAGTAATATACTCACAAGGTTACTGGGTGATAATGACGGATCTTGATGAAACTTAACATGCTAATACAGGACAATATATGATAACCAAAAAAATAAATATTTCGGGCTGAGGGCCATATTTGCAAAAGTTATGATGTCTTAAAGTGCCAAAAATTTCATGTATTTTTTTGGCTCTTTAAGCCATCGTAACTTTTGCAAATATATACCTCAGCACGAAATATTTCATTTTTCGTTATCATATATTGTCCTGTATTAGCACGTTAAGTTTCATCAAGATCCGTCGTTATCACTCGGGAACTTTTCCTTGTCAGTATGTTGTTTATATTGCTACACTTACATTACAGATTAAATTGCTTCACTTACAGATTCAAATACTGCTACGAGGAACGTCCGGAAGAAACACTGCAAGAGTATCGTCACATTAATGACTTAGTAACAATTGCTGTAACATTGTTTTCACTTAAATTAAATTTGATTTATTATGAATTCAAATTTTGATATATTTTTATGTGCCTTGCACCAAAGCATACTCCAATCACTCTCACGTTGAACATTCACACTTTGTTGTTATTAATAAGAAATTAGGATAAATACGTGTGGTTTCCAGGGCATAGTCTCCTTCATGGTACGCAAACCAATTTTCACGATGGCAGCGGGCGATAAAATTTTGCACTGAAATTAGGAATTGCAATTCATTGAGAGTGTATAAGTATTATCATCGTAATAAACTACGTAAATAAACAAAGTAGCTGTTATTTATTTTACTAAGCCATGCTGTGACCTTACCACCGAATTTCCCCCAGCACACTGACTAGTACGGATTTGCCCTAAAATAAAGAACACACCCAGCGACAGGATACATGGTGTCTTCATGGTTCCAGTGTGGGGTACATACTGAAGTTGTGATACTACATCGACCTATACTTATAAACTCGCCAATCTTAAGCATTTGCACCCCAATGCAACTTCTCACTGATAGCTTTTATATGTAGCGCTTGTGGTATACTAGTAAAATTTATTGCATTGTGCTGCATAAAATGTGGGGTTTCTATCACTTGAGAAGAATATGACAAAGAGTAGGTCATGAACATTTTAAAAATGCATATGGAATTAATAATTTTTCAGCGACAGGTGCGGAACAGAAATGATTTATTATTGTTGAACATACGAATTATAAACAATCGTCGTATGGAGTAACATTTGTGCCTATTGGGCATTGTGAAGTGTAGCAACAATCAAGATCTGGACATCCGGACATCCATCTCAGGTGTAGTATCTTCTGTCTGTTTCATGGCTCGGAAAAAGACATTCTTGCACACTAAGACGTTCTTGAACATGGAGCAGTCGGGAGAAGTTAACGTTTCCGTTTGATCACCTGATGTAACAGTACATTGTAGTACTTCCCACAAAAGAAGACTATTACTTACTATTGTCCAAAATGCACGTCAAAAATTGCTGAATCTTTGATATTGACTCAACCATAGAACAGGCCATAAGAGCCTGTTCTATTAGATCGCCAAACGGAATTCCTTCAACATCGTATCCTTCCTATAAAAGTGTCATTTGTAAAATTACAATATGCAAACGTGTACTACATTCATACAAAATCAAGCTTTACTTACGTCTTCAAAAAGTTCCTTGAAGAAACATTTCACTACGCACTGAAAATACATATTATTGATAATATTTTAAAACGTTAATTATACAAGATTGCAATGTGTATTTTTCAGTTAAAATACGGTACTGCTAGCTAACCTAGGAATATTTACAAAGACCCTAATTACACCATAAAATTAGTGAATATTGTCAACATACCGGGATGTTTGGAATCTTCTCCATGATGCACTTCTGAGCATGTTTGATGACGTTCCCAGCTTCTAACAATTTACACTTGAATGATATGAAAACACAGCTCTTCGGAGTATCATCCTCTCTAACTTAGCAACTAGGACTAGATTGTATGAACACAAATTAGGCGGATATTGCTTATGAATATCCACACATTACTGGAGATATCCCCTAATTTGCTTCGTACAACAACTATAGGCCTAGGCTTCGCACCTACCGTGGTCTGGCCTTGACCTTCACGACACACTATGACGACGCCTATCAGCACACCCAGTAACAAGTTAACCGAAGCCATCATGGCTTCACAGAAATGTTCACATTCCACTCTGCAATACTACTCATCAGAGCTCTGTGTCTTAGCAGCCATATACGCCCACAGAGGAAATCTATAGAAACAGGTGCGGAAGGCATGTTTTCAGTCAAACAAATGTGTGCGAGTGCACATATCAAGGACGACGTTGCGTGCAATGCGACCATCGGACATTGCGAAATATCCTCGACGGGTTACTACCATACCATCTAGGCTGAAAATTCACAGGCGGCTGTAAAACTAGCATAACATTGTACTGCAGGTCAGGATTGACCTCTGGGATCACATGTCCCAAAATGAATCAAACCCGACTTCATATCTTCAAAGCATTTTATTATTATTTCATACATATCACCTTCACAATTCGGACGTGCGATGGAAGTTCAACAGTGAAAATGTGGGAACTGATATTTGTTGTGAACAATATTAGAGCATTAAACTATCCGCCAAACTGTTGAATCAAGTCGGGAAGTTGCTGCACAAATTCCATCGCATCCTTGCCTAACTGCATTGTGCAAGGCATAAATTGCTGACACGAATTGCAGCAACTTTTTTGACCTTTTTTGACTGTGAGGGGAAAAAGATGTCAGGATAATTACCCCCACTTAACAACCTAGCTTTTGATCAGGTGAAAGAACCAACTAAGAGACTTGCCTTTCTCTGTAAGGCATCCGATGAATGCCCCGAATCCTGACATTGCCTCTGCCACCATACATATGTCTCTCAACTGGCCCAATTGGTCAGGCAGGTCCATGTCCTCATCGATTCCATGCTACAGTGCAATCAGAATATTCGTCACAAGTCAGCTCACATTTTTTTCTATGCAGTTATGTACTTACAAGCTCAAATAGTTCTCCCAAGAAACAATCAAATGGGCACTGAAAAATTAGAATAAGACTATCATAATCATTATAATCATCAACATCTTCACTTGCGCATGTAAACGCATAAAAAAGTAATAATCTTTAACAGTACATATCCTTCACTCACCGCATATACTTTCTGTTTCTTCTTATTCTTCTTCCCCTTGTTCCCCTTATTCCCCTTATTCCCCTTATTCCCCTTATTCCCCTTATTCCCCTTATTTTTCTTCTTATCACAGCACTTGTCACAAAGACCACAAAGCTGGCTACATTCTGTTATCTTGCACTGAAAATATGAACAATTAGAGGATTAATTATGTCACATAATTATGTCCATTGATTTTCAATTCATTTCATCTACATAGAAAGAATATGTTACAGTTTGAGAAAACATACCATTGTTTGAGCTTCTCCATCATCAGTGAGTAGTACGACTGCTATCAGCAACCCTAGTAATAGAATCAAAAATGGCTTCATGATTTTGGTCCAGACAGGTGTACAGTACAACCCTGGAGCATCATCTACCTCATTTTATATCGACACTTGTTATGTCACATTGACGTAGTTTTCTTCATTGTTTCTCATCTCGAGTAATGTGCATGAGTATGGCGTGCACTGCTGCTCACATCCTTTTAATTCAACCAAAACGTGCACCAAATTTCGTGAAATTCTATGCTGAAAACCAGATCTATAGAGAAATAGATTTGTAGCAATTCCGGAGCGGTTTCCTGTTTCTGAAACAACTGTTGAGATGACTTGTCGTTCTTATCAATATTTCACATGACATAATTTTATGATTTTCTGATGGAGCATGGTCAGAATGAAATCATCACCTTCATATCATCAAAGCATTTTAATATGATTCATACAAATCACCTTTAAAATTCGGACGTGTGGGCGAAGTTCAACAGTGTAAATGTGGGAACTGACATTTGTTGTGAACAATATTAGAGCATTAAACTATTTGGTAAACTGTTGAATCAAGGTGGGAAGTTGCGTCGCAAATTCCACTGAAGTCGTGATCAAAGTTTGAAAGCAAGGTATAAATTTCTCAACCGAATTGCAGCAAGCTTTTTGACCAGCAGGAGGAACTGTGAGAAAATAAAAAGATATCAATTAGGACTATTAGTATCACATAACAACCTTGTTTATGATTAGGTGAAAGCAGCTAAAAGACTTGCCTTTCTCTGCAAGACACTCGATGAAAGCCCCAAATCCTGACATTGCCTCTCCTATCGTACACATGTCTCTCAACTGGGACAATTGCTCAGGCAGGTCCATGTCCTCATCGATTCCATGCTACAGTGCAATAAGAACATTTATCACAAGTGAGATCACATTATTTCCAACTCATCATGTGCATTTAACATATAGTGCACGTTTGATGTACTTACCATCTTGAATAGGTCTCCCAAGAGACAATCTAATGGGCACTGAAAGAGTATAAATCAAATAAGCATTAAAGTAACACTTGTGGGTTGTCCGTAGTGGGGTGCATTCAGATAAGGCAGTGTGTGGGACCAAGCCCTATTTACTTTTTAATACTGCTCATTATAATGACTCTGACTCACAGCATATTCTCCTTCGTCGTCTTCGTCATCGTCTTCAGATTTCTTCTTGTTCTTCTTATTCTTTCCCTTCTTATTACCACCCTTCTTCTTCCCACCCTTACCATTCTTTTTCTTTTTACAATCACAGCACTTCTTGCATAAATCACAAAGGTCTTGAGGGTTTATTATCTTGCACTGTAAAAATCGGAATAATGATGATAATAAATTATTTAACATATGCATAATATCGTCATAGAAGTTCAATTGAAAATCACTATTAGTGATGATAATGTATGGAAAAAAGTTTAAGTTAACTGTTGTTTTGGAATATATACATAGGCCTACCGATGTATCTTGAGCTTCGCCATCATCAGTGAGTAGTACGACTGCGATCAGAAGACCTAGTAATAGAATAAAAAATGGCTTCATGATTTGTGTCGTACACTGCCAGACCTTCTGTACTACCATAGACCATCAGCTAGCCACCTTTATATCAATAGTTGTTATATCATATTAGGGGGGTGGATTTCCTCATTGTCTTTCATCTCAGGTAATGACAGAACATGCCTTTGGCGTGCAGTGTTGTTCATATCCTTTTAATTCAAAACGAACAGGGCACCAAAGATTGTACATAGCATGAAATTCCTTGCCAACTCTATAGAATAATAGATGTGCAGAAATTCCGTCGCAGTTTTCATGTTGCTGACATCAAAACAATGCCGAACAGTGATATTGTTGCTGTGAAGTTTCGTGCAACAGTTTTTTTCATTTGCAAGTTACAAAATGGAAAAAAAATGAAGAGCAACGTATAGCAACGGTAAACTTCCAAAAAAATTTAAAAATATAACATTTATTTCCCCTATAATAATAGCCTTATTTTTTCGCCTCTGGAACGCTCCGGAAGGAGAACGGTCCCTGGTGAGTGCTGCCACCTTCTGATCACGGCACTAAATCATCAGGCCTTGCCAAATTTTGGCTACGGGTGCGCTAGTTCTATAATATCTAGCTTTTTTTTGTTATTCAACTTGAGTTAGGAAATAATGAACTTCACCATTAGGAGGACCTCAACTTTAAAACAGAATTTCTAAATAATTTTTCAGGGTAAAATTTCACTTTTCATACATTTCATTTTTGCAATTTCCAGGATGTGACCTTGAGTAGCTAGTGGCTTTATTACTGAAAGGTTCCCGTGTCAGTGACTTACCATGCTGCATGATCTTCCACACCCATCTCATTTCCATGAAAAAAATTTAAAGCTGACCTTCAAATCAGGAAAAAATGCACAGAAGAACAGCAGTTCCCATTTGCCACATACGAAATTGGTGTCATAAAACATGTCGCAAAACTAACTTTTTCGCAACCACATATTACATAATAATTATTTTATATATATTTTTTATATTGCCCCATTGGGAGAATGGGCGCTCCATTAGGGAGGTGGAATACCATTTGATAGTATGCTAATATCGTCAAGTTATGATTCATGTAAGTTAGGCGTAAAATCATAATTTCCAATATGCATTCTATAGGCATGAAATATAAATTATTAGCATTTACACACCAATATTTTTGCATATAAATGCACACAAATATTGATGATATACCACATCCTTTATGCAAATGATCACAAAAACCTTGACGTAGATTACTTTTAATCTCACAATTTATTTCCAATAATTTTTTTTTCCTCCTATATGCACTGACTCATATGGTGGCCTTGGAACAAGTGTATCTTTTTCCACACATGACCTCTGCTCAGTGTGCATCCACTGCATCAAGTGGAAGGCAGCATCTCTCTCAACCAGAGATATTTTTAAAAACTACATAACCCTCATGATGCTCACAGGAATTCTCGTGTGTATTTTAGCAGTGTTTATGGCGGTACAATTCTTCAAAAAGCGGAAATTCGACCCGAATTATCCACCTGGTAAGTACACAATTTCTTAATTAGAAAATGTGTTTAATTTTTATAATTATTGCAGGCCCAACAGGCATTCCCATACTTGGTTACTTGCCATTTCTAGGCTCGAATCCTTTTCGAGCTATGGGCGAACTTAGCCAAAAATATGGAGACTTATACAGCATGAGTTTTGGTCCATTAAGGTACACCATTTACCTTCTCTAGAGAGGGTAAGAAAGTGGCCATTTTTTACCTTACATTGTAGGGTAAATATTCTTGGGTAAATTGATTTCTAAGGTAAATTTTGCATGTATTACCTTAGAAAATAGATGGTAAAAAAGA
>JYFJ02001575.1:0-75976 GCA_000934665.2 Catajapyx aquilonaris
GGGGCTCTGTGAGATGGTAGAACCTGGCCAGGGGACGATGAAAATGTATTATGTAAGGAGAAGGGCAGCGAGACTAATGCAAGCCCCTTTTCCTTGCGAAAACTAGGTTAGGATTCCGGGTGAGTGACGATCGTTAGAAGATTCTGATTCACTTGCTGTCAGGTACAGGGTGTTTCACAATTTTATCCAGATGTTGCTTCTTATACTTTTCAACAAAAAAAGTGAAATTTTCACTATAATTCAGTACAAACTAGCTGATATAAATACCGCTACCTGCTTGATAAAAAAATAACTGACAGTGTCCACTGTGCGTGCATCAAATTGCTCATGCTATGATTTATAGCCTCTTTTTTGGGGGAAGGGTCGAGCAAATAAAGCACACAGATCAAAACCTGGTCTTGTCCACTTTGTAACACTTTTACGGGGACGTAGCAGTTTTTTTTTTTCCAGTTCATGCATGGATAGTGTGGGTGGGTGCTTTCACCACTCATTTCGCTCTTGACAGTTCCAGCTGACAGAAAGGAGTTCGTGTCCATTACCCGAGATCAAACACGTCTCCTGCAATGATATTGCCAGGCCGTGTCTCTTGCACGGGACAAGTTCCAATAACGTCCTCAGGCAACAAAGCGATTATTGGCAGAAATGTCCTGAATATACAGATGTTACATAACTGCTCGTTTACTCTAGCAACCTGGATTGAAGCAAAATGCTACTGGGATAATCCGGTTGCGTGCAATTGTGCTAATGCGCACTGGAAATCGTACATTGTGACCTATCGACCTGTCCAAGGTTGTAAAAAAAATGTTGGCGCACATGCAGACACGTAAGTAGGTTGCATATAAGTTTAAAACGTTTCGTTTGAATATTGCAGTCTGCATGACCTCAACTATTTCTGAAATCTTGGACTCGTTAGACGCAATTGGATTCTGTAAGTAATGCATACAGCACGAAATAATTAACTTGTTTTTTAACCAGCCTAGTGCCCAGCAATCTAAAGATTTTTTAGAGAAAATTTAAAGCAGTGTTTATATGAAGTTAACACAGTAAATCCTGGTTTTCTGGCTCATTAGGACTAAATGAATTTCTACCACGGATATTTGCCTGAATCATTACAGATTTTGTGCCGGATTTCCACCCGATGACGTCAGTTGAAGATCCCATTTCGAACCCAGTTATTGAGGATCATGCAACCGTTTCTCCCAACCCAATAGTTTTGAATATTCCCCATATAGCTCCAGCGCGAATCGAAATGTGGCAAAAATTGGCCCCAGAAATTACACTCCTCTCGACGTTTCCGTTTGTTTCCAGCACTCATTGTGCTCCTGACAATACAGCCGAACACAGGAAGTAATACTTTTTTCCACTCTTCAATTAGGATCCCCCCAAAAAATTCCAGCCAAAAAGGAGTGGCATGTATATACCACTCGGCTCGAACATTTGCAATACCAATTTCAACCCCATTCATGCAGCCCCAAAAGATTTGCAGTAGCTTTGGGGCCTTGCAAATTCCAGCATGGCTCACATATCTGCCCAACCCTTCCGAATATCCGCCCCTAAAATTAAACACAAGATGCGTTTAATCTTGTAAAGCAGAGTGTCTGGGGACAACTTGACTAATGTCGCCAGCTGAGTCCGCTCGGCTATATATACTGTCAACTTTGAAACTTCGCGATAGTTAGGTTCTGTAATTTTCCCTATCCCCAGCACCATCCTCCTCCTTTAAAACTTGAGGGCTGACACCTCGCAGACTAAGTTCGACACGGTTAGCTCTAAGAGCCTCACGTTCCTCGTCTCCCTGTAATCAAGCAATTAACAGCAATTTGGTGTTAATGGGTAGCAATTAACAAACTGGCGAGGGGGAGAATTTTGTCCCCGAGTTGACCCTGCCAAGATGTCAAACTGGAAAGGACGTTTTTTTTGGACTTGTTTTTTAAAATGAAAATGTGATCAATTTGCAATTTTCTTTACAGCCATCAAGTTGTCTCAGTGATAAGGAAGAGGACGAAATCTATGGGTTCGCCGGGTATGGTGTGTACGGAAAGCAGATGTTGGCACGACAACAACAACAGGCCAAGTTGCTAGCGTTGTCACCACAAGGGTAAGTCGCATATTAACAATATTGAAAAATCAATCCTTTACCTGGCGCCATTTTTGGTCCAGATCGCGAATATTCTCTCTCACGTTTTGTTGTAATCCCGAAGCTCGTCTCAGGGATTCGGAACCTCGAAAAATCCAATACCATGAGAGAGGATGCCTATTCTTTCATTTCCGCGCTAACATCCCGAATGGAAAGTGCCCCATGAAATAGTCATTCGCTGTCTGAATCGGATAGCGGTGCAACAAATATGGCATCAATTTTGGAACGAGGGGGGAAAAAATTGGCGAATCGATACACGTTGCATTAAAGATTTTAGTTGGGTAGTTGTAAACAAGGGATATTTTGCGCACTAGCAACTTTTCATTATCGTCAGCTCTACAATAATTATATTACCTCTCCAAGCCTTACTTTGCATGCGAAAAAGTTAGGACCCGAGAAAAGAATTGCCTCGGGTTCCTTTTTGTAACTTTTCATTAGTATCCTTGCAAGAGACTTAAAGTGGAGGAGAAAATTTGCCAAAGTGATTGAACCCGAAGGTAATTAAGAAGCTAGCACGTTTCAAACAGACGCGTCCCAATGTGGGTAGCAAACGGAAAAGGCCTCTTTTTTTACATATAATATATTCTGAAACGGGGGGGGTTTTTCCAGCAAAAGGCTACCTCCCATAAAAGGTCGCCGGCTCATAACATCAGCATCTTAGAAATTGGCGTGGTGGGTGGATGGGTGGATCTTCTTCCCCTCTTCTTGAATTCATAATTAAGTGGAACTCGTCGGAGGAAATTAAAGCAAGAAAAGGGATGATCCCTCCAGACATGATAACTGGAGAAGAGAAAATGGCAGCCCCCCCCCCCCCCCCCNATTCAGTGAGGGATTTTGGGAGCAATTCAGAACCGGGCTGAGAAGGACTCGCTAAGCCTTTTGGAACGTTTGGTTTTTGGGGGAAATCGGCGGCCATCTTGGGGGCAGCCATTTTGGAAGGCAATCTTGGGCAGCCATCTTGGGAATTGTTGAAACACAGCTGATGTGTCACACCTATGTCACACTATGGTATCAATTGAGGATCGAAATCACGTTTTCATCAAGGGCTAGCCAAGATGTGGGGCGCGGGGATTTTGGGCTAACGAGGGAACCTCCGTTCGGGATAATTTGATTAGTCCTCACCGAGCAGCTTTCGAGGGTGGGGAGAGGCGCTTTTTTGGGGAGGGGAGGGGAAGGGAGGAAGATGGAGAAAATCCGCTCTCTCTAGAGCTAGACTTCAGATGAGGTTACTGTTTACCCAGAGCGCGAGTCACTCGCGGGCTTGTTGTGCTTGTATAAATTCATGTCGCGCTTCCTCTATTCAACTTTACCAAAGTGGTGGAGGTGAGGACAAGTCGTGAATTTATTGCCAGCCAGAGAGAGAGAGAGGGAGGTCACCTTTCATGCTTGATTAGAGGCGTCTTTTTCTATTGTGTTATGTACTAATTGCATTAGTTTTTGGTGGCTGTACAGGGTGTTGAATGTTGGACCTGGGACAGTTCACCACCCCTATATATGCCTGGTGTACAGAGGCAAGAGGCATTGACACTTCGGAGGCTGCGGGTGGCGCCCGAGAGTTTGATTTCAATTAGATTAGCTGGAAGCCTGTGCCGACAGACGCATAGACGTGAATGACTCCTGACCACCTTTCCAGTCGAGTTTGAGATGGTTTTCTTACGGGGCTAATGAGATCGCTCTGCCTTTCCAGCATTAATTACCTTACTTTGTGGGGTGTCTCTACCTCCGACATCAGCTGCCGTCAGATGTGACCTGCCAGGGAGTCATAATTATACGCTGAAACCATGCGTGAGCTTCCTCATTATTCAGAGACTATAGGAGAGGACTAGATAGTCCCCATATTTGCAGGTGTGGTTCAGGTTTCCAGACGTGTACATATAAACAGGACATTTGTCACGTGCTGTCCCGGACCAGGATGAGTTACTGCTTGAACATATGTAAGGGGTTTAATGGAACTTTGAATCATTCACGTTAGATCCATTACCATCAGTGATGAGCTGCAGGATGGATGTTGCTGGGGAGGATTTTTTTGGGGGGAACAAGTTTTATGAAGCAGTAAAATCTCACTTTCGATGATTAAAAGCAAATTTCAGCACCTATGTTATGTATTAAAATACCTGGCGTGATTGTTGGATCAGTTTTTGCGCTGTTGAACTTCCCAGCGAATTTTTTTCCTTGCGAATCATTGTTGCACGAGCTGTTCTTTTGTTCCAAAAAATTGCACATTAGTATTTAGTCTGCGCACAGGAGTACCTGTGGAGGCGGCAAAATTAGTTACTGATTAACCGAGCACATATTGGGCCACACTTTTTAGGACGGGGGAATAGTTTGGCCCGTAATGCGCATACGCCATGCCTATTCATAATAGGAATTGCCTGAAGCATAATGGCCGTAACGATTAATGAATAATTAATGAAACAGCAGCACCTCCCACCCTTCAAAATGACGGGGATGTGCTC
Source organism: Catajapyx aquilonaris (assembly GCA_000934665.2). NCBI lineage: Eukaryota > Metazoa > Arthropoda > Diplura > Dicellurata > Japygidae > Catajapyx > Catajapyx aquilonaris. The sequence continues at coordinate 4,594 of JYFJ02001575.1, forward strand.
AACATTAGTCCTCCAAAACTTTTCATTTTCCAGCCTGAATCCTCAGGACTCTCTGGATTGGTCCCATAGTCTTGCAAAAAAAATTCCGGGGGGTTTTTTCCAGGAGAAAAAAAAATTACTCCGGAGCTAAATGGAACCCGGAGTAATAAAGACGCTCGGGTGCATAAAAGTCGCAAACATATGCAAACTACGTTGGAGTTAGAACAGTTTTCTGCCAATGCTAACTACTAGTGCAGTAGCCCGGATTCTGCTTACGGGCGCTGCGGAGTTAATTTGCAAGCGCCCTGAATACATGTCAACAACTCATTGCCACAGTACGCGAAAAAAAATTCGCACAAGTTTTTTTTTGCGCCAAGTTAATCGAATGATTGCGATTGGAGTTTTTTTTCGCCAGAAGTTTAATCAGGTTAACGTCTGAAAAATTTTGACTGAATTTAATTACTGTTTCAATGGACACTGGCGGTTATTAGTTCTTTTGATATTACCCGGAGCTGTATCATACGTAATTTTGCAGCCGCCCCCCTTTTTTTTCAGCATATCGCGAATTTTTAATGAAAGTGGACAGTGCGCATGTATTAACTTCATTTTTTCCTATGGGGTGGAAATAATGTCGCACAAAGTTGTAAGTAAATTTTCCGCGTTTTTTTTTCGCAATGTAAATTCTACACACGACGTCTTCTGACTTCAAAGCAAGCAGAATTTTTTTTCTTCATTATCTTTCACCATGCTTTTATGTTTTTTTTTGTAGTATCTATATATCCCCCTGGTATATTAACATTCTTGTAATCGGATCGTACTTGCACTGCAAAATGAAACGAGCTCTTTGAAGTTCTTCGTGCAGAATATAGGCTCAGATTTTATTGAAACAAAGTTCTGTGTAGTTCCAGGGTGGTATTGCGAAACAAGCGGCATGAGTTTATCTCCCGGCCTCACTTTTTTTTGTCATTTTAATTTCGCGTATCGTTGCGTAAGTTTAGTGGAATAACTTGCGCACAGAAAGTGTATCATTTTCTCATAAGTTCTTAAATTTATTTCTGGAAGTTCAGTACGTTGTACAGAGTGCGTTACAGTGTTTTAAAAACATCAGAGTTTCTCCCTCCGAATTTGGAATTCAAATAAGCTAGTGTAGGTCAAGTATAGAGCAACAGATTGGACGTTATCCTGATGCACTTGCCTTTTTTATGACTTCAACTCTGCCAGCTCGGGGACGGATCGTAAAAGAGTTCCTCTCGTGTTTTTTTTTTTTCCTGCTTTCTATAAACTTTAAAATTTAAAGGGACACACCAGTCCTTGCACATGTATAAATAAGACCCTTCAACATGTCCGAATTAGTCCCCAATTACGTCATGTGATCCTCCAAATGAGTGTGTCCAGAATTTGATTTTGTACCTAGGAAAATCCCCGCCACACCATTGTAGGTTAAACTGTTTGCAGAATATATATGCCTTTGGTCTGGGTAATCAGGATGTAAACGATGCATTCTCATCAAGGACGGACATGTGAGTAATGAGCTAATGTGTGGGGTGAATGGAAGGGCTTGTTTGTTTCATATTTGCCCGGAATAAGAGGGAAAAACAAAAAAAAATAAATGGGAAAGTTGCTGTTTTTTTTTTAAAGAAAAGAGAAGACTTTAAAGAGGTAGTACAGTTATTTACGTTTATTCAACAAAAATTGGCTCAAGCATCTTTGTGGCCAAGCACTGTACATGGAAAGTAACAGCTACTCGATTTTTTGGCAATTCCGCATGATGGCCCCGCTCAGTTTGACCTGTTCCCCTGAGGTCACCATTATGTTTTAATCAAAACTGACTGCATATCTGAATCTAGATTTTTCGCCCCATATTTAGACACCGAACTTGTAGATACGGTCAGGGAGCATATACAACATAAGAGGCGCAAACTTATGTCGGCGCCTTTGATGTCCGCGTCTCTCTGTTTGGGGCCGTTTCCAAGGCTGGCGGCCATTTTGAAGTGTGGGCAACGCCAACGAGGTATAAATAGGCTATACAGGCAAAAATAGGGTCCGCCATCTTTGATGGTTATGGCGGCGGCAAGAACACACGAGAATCAAAGATGGCGGACCCTATTTTTGCCTGTACCCTATTTATACCTCGTTGGCGTTGCCCACACTTCAAAATGGCCTCCAGCCTTGGCAACGGCCCAAAGAGAGAGACGCGGAAATCGAATGTTTCCGCCTCTTATGTAATATATGCTCCCTGATACGGATACAGTGTCCCTTGAATAGAGCAGCATCTGAAATCTGTCCCAACATGGCGTCCGCGCGCATTTCGTCTCTTGGCGGCACAGAATTTTCAGCATGTGTGACAGCCGTAGAGAGGAGATTGCATGATGGATGTGCGCTGGGTCTATTAGGTCTAATTTTCTAAATACTATTCCCCGCCCCTCCAATTTCAAGAGGGGCTATATGAAGCCCCCCACCCCCTTCTCCCTGCAGCGTTATTAGAGGAGGCCGAATTCAGACGGACTATCCATAATAACGCAGAGACATTCCGGCTGCTAATTAGGCCCGGCTGGTTTTCGGAGTTGCAAAACTTGTTAGGCGTATTTAAAACTCTCGCCACCTGCAGAGCCCCCTCCAGTATATATAGAGNGGGAGGGGGGCAACAAGGTATGGGGAAAATTCCCCAATGTAGAAGGTACCGGTAACCATTTTCTTGGCTAGGAAATATGCGAGGTTAGCCTTTCATCCGGATCAAACTAGGGTTTTGCGGTGAATCTGGTATAACATAGTAATGTGTCTAAAGCATTTAATGTGTATGAAGAGTATATAGGTAATTATCAAAACCAGGCTATCTCCTTCAGAAACAGTGCCTATAGGTGACCTTTCCAAATGGAAGGTGGACCAACTGTGAAAATAGTTTAGCCTTTAGTTGATGCCTGTAACTATATAGGAAATGAGGCAGCCTAGTTTTGATAAGGACCTACTCAAGTGCAGTACAGCAAAACCATTTTTTAAAATAAGAAATGAAAGAGCCGAATATAGCTGCAATAATTGTAAAGAGGTGAATGCTTAATTTTCGGGCGTAACTTTGAAACTTTACACTTGCCGCATTGGAAGATTATCAAAATGTAAATACATGGTAATTGCAGTACATCGTCTTAACTTTCTGATACTTGGTAGGGAAAATTTAAGCTTTCAAGAGAGAAGTGAAGAAGAAGAAAAAAAAAGTCCTTCATTTTCCTTCTCGAGACCCCCCCTCCCCGTCTTTTGTGATATTAATGAAGCGGTAGTTGGTTTTATAAATCAGTTAACTGATTTCGACAAGCTTTCGAAAGTTCTACTCCGGCCGGAAACTTAATTTTCTTTGCGTCAGCTCCACATTTTGCTGGGTGAATAATACCTGCTCAAATTTTTTTTTAGAAAAAAATATAGTCTTTTCTCTGTTCGATCACTAGCTTTTGAACCTCTCTATTGTGATACCGCAATGTAGCGAGGCCCAGAAATAATATTGATCTATCGTTTATTTGACAATAGGGTAATTGACTGGCCAGTAGATAAATGGTCGCTGCACTAATTATTCTCATTACAAGCTGCTGCATTGTCGATAAAAGTGATAGAATCAACGAGTAACTGCCGTGGGACAATTACGTTGACATGCTCTTTAGGAAGGTTATAACTCTCAATGTCGAAACACTAACATCAATCATGGATTTTGATTCCGCGCCATACTGCCGCCATTACCCCCATTGTTGAGCCCTCAGCCTAACTGTTGGACCATTACTTGCTCTCATACTTAAAAGTCTCTTAACTTTTTTGTAAACGTTGCGGTTTAATGCGTCATTACTTGTTCTACCAACAGTGAGTTAATTGGTAGTTTGTACCACCTCCAGGTCAGTGCAAAATAATAAACATATCACATCATAAACACAATATAATGAAAACATTTACATTGTTGTTATATTTTTACAAAAATGTGAAAGAGAAATTGTAGAAGAAACACACCCATAATTTAATATGTTACAGTGTAGTTTACATAAGCCTTACAGATCTGCGGACTTCAATCGCAAAAATACTGTCGCAAAACTCTGCAGTAAATCTCAGGGCGATAACGTCGCTCAAGTCGAATCCTGCCCAAAAGACGAACGCTGAGAAACTTCCAAGATGCCTGAAAAAAAAAGTCGAAAAAAAATTGAAAGTTTTCCTGCATAAAGGATGATTCCCAAGGGATCCCTCCTCAACCGAATGTGGGCACGAACATTCCGCACAGCTGGCTTCCTGAATTAGAATGACAGATATTTCCGCGCAGGTTTCCCAAGGTTGAGAGGGGGGCACTTGGAAGCTACACCAGACATTGCTGTTTGGGTTAGCGAGGAATACCGGGGAATATTGAGCACTTTGTTCTTAGGTTTTTCCCTCAGCATGTAAAGAAGCAGAAACAGAAACTGTGGACATCTTTTTTGTCATATTAGATATGATTTTCCTTCCATAAATAAGCCTGAATTTACATCGGAAAATACGGTCATTTTTTAAAAAAAATCTATGCATGTTGCTGAGAGGATCTCTCATCTGCACTGGCGCCCGGTTATTAAATCTGGGGCACCTGATTTATTCACTTTGCAGTACCCGCCTAGCAGGGGTAACCACGGGGAAAACCCACCCTTTATGACATTTTTCCTTGCCCACTTTTTACGAGCAGTAATCGCCCCCCGCTTCACTGTACACTGTGTGTGGGTGGGGGGAGATGAACTTTATAAAAGGATTTAGTGTGTCATTATTTTCCAGAGCGCAAACTTCTCAGCTGCAAGTTATGGCCTACTACGCGTCCGCAGTTATTACGTACTAGGTGTAAACCGGCATAAAATAATTGCAGTGCAAACGTGTACACCGCTGAGGACACATAAGCTGTCTTGGAATTATTAAAGGGGGGCGGTCTACACTGCACTTGTACAGCAGTGGTTTTTCACTCGAAAAAAGTGGAATTGAAATAATTCAGCAAATTGAAATTTGACTTTTTTTGCGATTGACAAAAAAAGTACTTTATTACGTATAATTATTATATAAGAAACCATACGATGAAGCTAGCTGTGATTCACAGTATTTTTAAATGTGCTTCTCATACACAGCTGCTGTAATTACGCCTGCTGCAAAATTTTTGCACTATTCAACCCTCCCAGCTTACTCTGTAGGCCTAACTAACACTACGCCTATTCATCCAGCTTGTAAACGGGCGCTCCCAAACTGTAACTTTTTTAATTGCATACACTTCAACCCATAATCTGCATGTATGATCCGATAACCCAAAAAATTTTCCCCTTCCCTTAAAAAAAATGCCAGGCTTCTTTTTCATGCATGGATGAAACCGTCGCAGCGTAAACACATCTCCAGAGGCTTGTAAAAGGGGGGGATCAGTAGCCGTCTTTCCTAATGGACGGAACAAATAGTGCTATCAGAGTATAGTGCAGGAGACAGCCCTAGGCTTGGGCCAAAAAAAAATGGTAGATGCAATGAAGTCGTGGTAATCAGAGCCCCGTGTGCATTATGCATGTAAAGTTGAAGGCAAAGGAAAATGGTCGTCGTCGTCGTCTACCCCCCTTCTCCGTGTATATGCGCCCAGATTGCGATACCGATTATCTGATTAGTGTTGAAGAGCACCTGGGAAGGAGTCTTAGTGCAGGCACAAATTGCGTTATATACCCTGATTAAGTGTACGCATGAATTGACGTCTCCCAAGAAGATCGGGCTTCTGCTCTGAGCCATGCAACCACTTCTGCCACCTCAACTTTCTCTAGGGGGGGTGTTAATGAATTCGGCCCATTAGTCGCGACGGTTTTCTTACTGATTGTTACCAGAGTTCGGTTTATGCGGGGAGGGAGAGGTAATTGCGATGGTAATGGAATTGGGAGGCTTCAGGGGGGCGATATATCGCATATTTTGTACGATATTTTGAAAGTTATCGATTGTTTCAATCTGCAAAATTTCGATATATCGCACGTTAGATCAATATTTGCAATATATTTTGAAAGTATACGTTCAAATCTGAATATTCGCGATTTTTCATATTTTGAGCTGTATGTACAGTAATTTTTATGCAAATGGATGTGCAAATGTGGGAGGGGTTTCATATAATTGGCAACTTTTTTGGGGGAGCGTGGGCGGTTACAGCGTGTTTAGTCGTTAATTTGCGTTTTTAGCAGTCGTTTGGTACTTTTTAATGACCTGTTTTTGTGAAGGTGATGTATGTTAAAACTCGGGTTCGATGACTTTACTGTGGTTAATAAAAATAGCCGGGTGCACAGAAATATGGCAAACAGATGGATTTTGCAGGCCATAGGTTGAGGCCTATGTGGCGTCGTTAAAGCTGCTGTAGCTTTTATGTTGTTGCCTCGTTTGCCTGTTGGAAAGTGCTTCAAATACAAAGCCGCACTTGTACACGTACTAGCTTTGTGAAAATTGTAGTTGAAATTGTTTAAAGCACGTCGCTAATTACGTTATTCAAAAATTTGCACCAAAATCTTGCATAATTTGCGTTTGCTATAATTAACTACATTTTCATGAAGGGAGGAAATTCGAGTAAAATTTGACACCAACGATTGCGATCCAAAATGGAATTTATGTAATTCGAGTAAACGCAGTGCAAAATTTCAAACTTGAATCGCTGCCACTACAAGCTCTGAACATATCGATTGCTTATAATTACACCCCCCCCCTCCCAAAAAAAGGCGAGTACCCCCTTTTTTAAACTGAAAACACAAGTGCAACGCGAGACGCATACAAACTAGGTCTCCCCCACTTTGTCATGGTGATGACTCTTTCACACCCGATACCTTTCCACTAATTCTAATTAATGACTCTCAAAGTGGAACTCATCCAACCCCCCCAATTTTTGATCCCTCCCCATCCCCCCAAAAAATATTCCACCCTGTGAATGCCAATAAGCATTACAAATAGCAGGACTTGCAATGCTTTTTTTACTTCTCTCCCAACTGATCCAAAAGTAATTCCGGACCCAGAATCAGTTATAAAACTTTTCCAAGACTTTTTTTCCATGCAAACTTGACTCCCGACGGATCCGTAATATGAGTGGTAATGAATACAAATTTGGAGAGCAAGATGAAAATTTCTCTCCGTGAATACACTGGAATGAATAAGAAGGAGAGGGGGGTCGGTTTTCTCTCCAGGAGTGAGATAAGGCCCGGAATGTTGATGGTGACTTCGTCATAAGCTTTTGAGGTAGGTGGTAGAGGGGGGGTGGTGATGAAGAGAAAGGAATCGAGGGCCTTCTACCATCCTCGACGGATGAAAGCCTGATTAATGTTGGCGTCAGAGACGTCAGCTGGATTTTTCAATATCGTCTCTTGAGGACTCCGAACGATCCTCTATATATGTGTCTGCAAAACCTCTCCTTGTCGGAAGCGTGCTTGTGGTCTGGGTGTAATTATCAGCTCGCAACTTCTAGGGTAAATGCCACGACATGCGCGAATTAAAATATGAGTCTGATAAGGGACAATATGACGTTTAGAACTAAAAACGTGTGCCTTATTTTTGGATAAAGGACATGTGACGATAGATCACATTTTCACTTTTGCAATTTAAATTCTGATTTTAAGCACCAATTGAGTTGTTTATGAGCATCTCGACTGATCCACTGTTTCAGCCATTTTAAATTTTAATGCAAAGCTCACCTTGGAGAAAAACCCAGCGATTTTCTCCAGGACACCTGAGAGCAATTTGTAGGCTGCAATAACGCTGATTCTGCCGGCAGCTGCGCCATAAACGTCATAGGAAACAAGTGCACAAACGATGCATTAATAATTTCGCAGGCTTCCCCGTCTCCCCTTTTTCCTTCGACTTCTTTTGTCTTCGGGCTTCCAAAGAAAAAAAAAATCGGATCTTCTTCTTTCCGCCAAACTTGGCCATGTCAGCAATATCTTCTCAGTCAACCTTCTTTTGTTCCCTCTCTTCTCAGTTTTATATATATAAAAAAACTAAGAGTGGCGGTAGAGCCGAAAGCGGTGATAAGAGTCTTAACAACCCTTGGAGACTTATCTGGGTCCAACCGTTTGAGTCATAATGGCCAAGACCTCTTTTGTAATGATGGGCAACCCGGTAATCAGATATTATAATGGAAAATCGATGATTTCCAATCCAATTTTGAGCGTAAAAAGCACTGGGATTTCTTTACCGTGAGAAACCCAAAATGACTTCACCGAGTTTAATTGTTAGATTTTAATTGTTTGGGAATCTGCTAGCAGCGGGACTGGGGGTAATTATCATAATAAGCTTTCTGAATTATCCCCCCCCCCCCTCACCGACTTGTTGAGGGATGGCTACTAAGGCGATGTAATTCATTTCGGTCGGACGTTTACATATTTCATCAAACTCTGCCAGTAATCTTGGGACCCGGTTTTATCGGTTCAAATAGAAATATTCTGTGCATCGATTTTTTTTGGGGAAGAACCTATGCGCGCCCCCGATGTTTGGATAATATTATTCAAACTGAGTGATTATTATGCGATATGTGCATTTGAACGCGGTTATTCGGTTTATAATCGTTGTTGATGCATTTTCATGCATCAATAACGTCCATGCATTGTCAATTTGCACATCCTGTTTATTTCTGCCGCTAAATTCACATCGTTTCCAAAAAAAAATGGTACTGGTGTACTGCCGAGGTTTATTAAATTGGGCTTGCTGAGTAATGAGCAAATCAACACGCTAAATTAAGACGGGTTTTCGCAAATTACTCATGTAGTACGTCAGGTGAGATCCTCTCTAGACAGGTGCATGCACATTTCAAGTACAGGGTGTCTATTTTTTTCCCTCTCCATTTTGAGATCATTTGTCACAGTTTGCGTTGAGAGGAAAAAGGTGGCGGATCATACGGACTATCCAAAGTAGTAGAGATCTGGAGGCGTGAAAGAGACTAACTGATGTCCCTGTCTGCAAGGGTATTTGCACCGGATTTTCGCACGTTGGTTCCTGGTACCGGGCTTATATCAGGGAAATCTCTTGTCCTATTTTGGCAAGATAGGACTCGAGAGGAAGTCGAAAAAAAAAGACCCGAGTCTTTGCAAAAGTTTTCCACATTTTTTTTTCTAGCGTCTTATAATTTGGCTTGGGAATCGCTTGGGGGGGCCGTTTGAATGACATGCTATTCCACTCACTTTCCCCCCCGGATATTTTTATATCCAGTGGGAACAAAAACCGGAGTCGATTTTAAGCCTTTTACTGTTCATTTCGTTCCAAACAATTTTTTATGTTTTACAAGTTGTTCAGATCATCCTGTAAGCTAGATGACCGGTTAAACAAGCGAGTCGAAACGGTTGCCTTGAATAGTCAGGATGACTTGCATAGTCAGAATGACTTTCCTGACTTGAATAGTCAGGATGACTTGCATAGTCAGAATGACTTTCCTGACTATTCAGCCATTTGATGAAAATGCCTGTGTGCACTGTAGTGGCAAGTTCAACTACAATATAATTTACAGCTACAGAAGTTTACCCCCCTCCCCTGCCTCCCCTCGAGGGGAGTTTATGTCTTAGCTCTAGTCCCAAGGAAGGAACCCACATCTACCCTAAGGAGAACCGGATTTTGTAGTCTTGCGTCTTCTCTCCTCGAGTTAATGCCACCGCATTAATTAGCATTTAGTGGCACTAACCTGGGACACCCCGGAAATTTCTCATTGCCTTTTAATGTAGGACTCTATATGCAAGGAGCCTTGGGGTTTGGTTTTCGGGGGTCCAATTAGCAAAAGTAATAAAGCCTCGCACGCTGAAAGCGAGCCTGCTGGCTTGTGGAAGGTTTTTCCCTCAAAAAATCATGTGCTTTAATGCGGTGGCACCCATTTTTATTGCCAGGCAGAAATCCCGCGCGAATTTTCCGCACGTAAATTACGCCTCTCGTGACGTGTGAATTCTAAATCACTTTACTTTTGTGCAAAAGAAAAATGCCGGGGCTAAATTTTAAACAACTGCACATACACTTGGCAATAGCACATGTCCCCTTCGTAATATCTGAGGCCGGAATTCACCCTCCAACACTGCCTGAAGTGTATCAGGTTTCCATGATCATCAATGCAGTGGACATATTGGGTTTCGACTCGGTTCCGGGTGCCTTTTTTCCCCCCTCCTCCTCCTGTAATCTGTTTTCCAATCATGCCTCCAGCAAACTGTGTGGGGAAAAGACCAGGAAGAAGTCATAGGTCCGCCTTCAATTCACTAGATACCGCCCAGGTTTTTCAAAGACTTCGATTACCAATAACTGCGCACCATGATTAAGTGAACCATTTTTTTTTTCTCCCTGCCGCGCCGCTGCTTCAAATGCGTCGCCATGAGTCGCCTCCAGTCGTGTCTTTTCAGCTCTGAGTGGACCTCCCCCAAAAAACTAACATGGCCGCCCTCTAACCGCAAGGGGTTGCCAGATCCAACATTTTTTTTTAAACCAACCCAACTATGGCTTCCTGCCGCTTCATTTGTTCAGAGTGAAACCGAGTGAGTGACAAGGCGGCGATGCAGTCCTATCGATCATTTCACCTCTGAGGGCACGGAAACTTTACGACGATGTATGGCACGCTGATTTTCAGGAGAGAGAAAAAGAGTTTTTTCCTCTCTAGGTGCCTATAGACTTAATTAGCGGCCATTAGACTGAATGCGTCGATACGAGACGTCTGCGGTCCAATGAGTTTAACGGAGGAACGGGTTAAACCGAGTGTTAAGAGAGCAGTCACACCACCTGGATTATTTCCCTGGGATATAATATGCTGAACTATTGTATTTGCCAACTGTATAGTATCCGCGAATTTTTGGCCACATTTTGGAAGCCAAAATTGAGTGTGATGTCCGTTGAGGTAGCGTCAACTGAAAAACTCTCTTTGGTTGCACATTAGCCAGCCTGGTTCTATCGTTAGATTCAGGTTGCTCTGGATGGGGGCGTTGGGGGAATCCGGGGGATTTCCGGATTTGGTTTGTAGGCCGGCACAAATCCGCGATGGACGTAGTTTTACGCCGGTGCCGCCCCCCCTTGCATTTCCATACGTGTGTTGTGGAAAGCTGATGGCGGGCTGGAGGGTGGTGTGTGGGGGGCCAATCTCTAACCCACTCCCAAAATCCGGGGGGGAAACTAGGGCTGTGTTGCCACCTGTAGCGCAAAAACCGGATTTTAACCAGGATTAAAACGGCATCATAGGAACAGCATTAAAAAAATGTCGTCCAGCTAAGGAGGAATTGAAAATCCTGAAATTGGCCTTGATTAATTCGTACTATCAGATATGCCAAAATGTACTTTTACACTGTAATATGGGTACTCTTTACCAAGATCTGCTTATAGGATTTACATCATCAAATAGCAGCTCTAATGCTAAGCTACCTGTTGGACTGGCCATTGCAAAATTGAGCAATTTTTTGGGGGGACGTAACCTTTTATTCCACATTTCATAAATCTTGGTTGCTTTGTAGTTGACATACTTCGCCCTAGCTTCAAATCCTGTGGCATATTTTTTTGTGCCAACCTTTTCTAGACAGTTGCTCCAACACAATACCCTGAATCGATCCCTGGGATCACTCTAGAAGTGAAACGGAGCCCAAAAACTTTGCTATCAAAGGAGAGGCACAAATTGGCATCGAAATTGTCCTTGTACAGACTTGGCCGAGATAAAGTCACAGTGTACTTGTCGAGTGTACAGCCCGAATGAGGTAATATTCGCGACTCTGTTGAATCCGTCTAAATTATTCCCCAGTTTTTTTTTGTCCCCCCCTGTAAATTAACTGCTGGGCTGAGCTCTATGCAAAATTTCTCTACATCCGAAGCCTAGGAGGCAATTTGGGCCTGGGTCTGCAATAATATTCAACTGGCCCGGCTTGAAATTGGCAAATTCGAAAAACCCCAATCACCGCCGCGCCATTAGCTGGCGGGACTGGGTATGATCCGAGCGACTAATAACATTTGTGTTGACATCATGGAAGCCGGCTGTCGGGTTCATCGTGCTTGATATTTATCCGTGTTCAAGTAGTCAGCCGCATGAATGAGTGTACTTGTCCGGGGTATGGCCAGGGTTCTAATTATAAATGGCGGCGCAAAAATGTACGGGGGGGAGAGGGGGGGAGTTGCGAAAATGGACGGTAATGGACTTATTTTGCGCTCAATTCAGGTTCAGCCAAACATATTCGGGTCTGATTAGTGCTCAGCCAAGCGCTTCCCAGGTTTGTTTGCTGCTAATCAAGTGCTGGACCGGCAGTGGGAACAGCGAGCCAATGGGGAAGTACAAGTATGGTTTCTAGCCAATCAAATTCAAGGACTTTTCGTCATCGAATCATACGCAAGGACGTTTCCCAGCCAATCAAATCCAAGAATGTATCGCCACAGCCAATAAAATCCAAGAATGTATCGCCGCAGCCAATCAAAACCAAGAATGTATCGCCGCAGCCAATCAAATCCAAAAGTGTATCACCGCAGCCAATCAAATCCAAAGGACGTTTCATCATCCAATCACACTTCATGAGATAACAGTCAAGGTCATTTTACGAGCTGCTAACAAACAGTTAAGAGCTAAAAGTGACACTTCAGTTACCAAATTAGTAGAGTCAAATGCAATTATTTTTTAAACAAAAAATATTTAAACAATCAATCGTGCTCTAAATTCATGTAAAGTATGTCCATGATGGCGCTTGACGAGTTGTCAGATCCACTTGACGTCATTTAAAGTCGGACCCCCCCTTTCTCCGGTATGAGAACAATAAGCGCTCAAAATTGCGCTGGAAGCTTTCATGTCGCTAACCCGCCCAATAAGTTTGAAAGGCTGTTGAAAACCCTGGGGAAAAACCCTTGGGGGGGAATCCGGGGTAGTTGTAGAGAGGAGGGTAAAATCCTGAGTGACAGCAGAACTTGTGCTCTTCCGAATACCGTATATATAGTGTAGAGAGAGAGTCAGGTTCGGAGGCGGGAAAAGGGGTTTTGCTGGGGAGAGAGGATGGGGTAGTCCATCAGAGAGAGACGAGCCAAGGGCGAATTGTCCCATTCGCCTTCATTAGTGGAAACAAGTGCCACTAATGGTAATTGAGCGATGCGGGCTAACAATCCCCTATTTAATGGCGGAATCCGAAAGGATGGGGGGACCCAAAGACAATGACCGGAGGGTCGCATCTTCACTGCCTAATTAGCCTAAAGGAAATGGAATGTTGTGTTACATTGTGCTCCGGTTTTAACCCGAGTTCTTTCCAGGTTCTAAATTTAGGTTTGGCGTTATGAAAGGGGCGCGATTATTATTACATGGTAGGGTTGGGCTTGCTAATTGCTATTGCCACCATTTAAGCATACCCTGCGACTTCCTCTCTATATTTTCTGATGGTTTTCACGAAGTACAAGTGAGTGAAGTAGACGGTCATTTCCTAGAGGGCATGAACACGCAAAGGGCTTGGAAAATTGATTGCTGAAACGAGAGGAAAGGAACGTATGTTATTTACACCAGCTCAACTCCTGATGTATTTTAAATGAGATACGTGCCTAATGACTCAAACTTTTTGTGCCCTGCAGCATGTATGTGTCGTCTAAGTTATGCAGATGACAGATCATTTCCAGGAGGGATCTGGTTTCGTGCAGAAAAAAAGTTTTTGCACTATTATTTTTTGCGTTCCGTTATATTGTCAAGAGTTGTGGTTGTATTAACAACTGGCGATTTTCTCAGGGTTTTGCGAGTGTCCTAGATACGTCTTGATGTCAAGTGTCAGCAGCCCCTCGCATGATTCCATAGGCCTGCACGTGATTATAATTGCAAATTAGCCGCAGTACAATGTGAAAAACCAGCCGACCTATATATATATATATATACCAAAATCCGCAATAAACATGATGAAAAATTTAAAAAATAAAAGTTGATCTCACATTTGCCGGATTGTTTTGAAAGTTGAAACTATTTATTTTTAATATTAATTTTTGTCCAATCGTGTGTATTATGTTGGGATGGTGTTCAATTTAATACCTGGCCCCAATCATCGCACATCACCTTATATCCGCAGCAGGTGAAAGTTGAGTCGTTTAATAGACCACAAAACCCCCGTGGTATATACGGCGGGTATGGCCAATTTAAACAAGTTTTGGTTGTTTACAAGTTTTTAGCATGATCCCATACACAGTGTATACAAAAACCCTAGCCCATAAAGCGTTGATTCCCGGAGTGACGAACGGTTTTCATTCCGTGGTCCGAACCGAGTGGGTAATTAGAGGCCAAGTCCACACTGAGGCCGCCTTCAGTCTGTGGAACCTCCCCGATAATGAACAATTCAAAATTCAAATGATGCATTTACTAGATAACGCAGGGGGTGTATGAATATTAAAAGTTGGGTAATTATGCGAGCTTAGGGAACTTTTATGACGCTTTGAGCTTTTTCACGAGTTTATGGAAATCCCCATTATAAGCTGTTAAACTCGGTGGGTCCCTCCCCCTGCTCTCGCAATACCTGCTGCTGCTACTGTATATGGGAGGGGAAAAGCGAGGCCTCTCCCATGGCATTTTATGCGTGTCTATTACGCGGGGTAATTAGTTCCCATGAAAATGCACTCACACCGAAAAGTGGTGGGGAGGTTGTGGGGGATGTATGGGTTCAAACCCGACTCTTTCCGTCCAAAAATTATTTACCCTTGGCCGGCCGTCCATGTGACGTATTATGTATCTCGTGGCCGTCCTATTAATTTCAACTGATGGACTGCAGCTCGCGTTGAACGATATTCTCGGAGGAATATAGATAATATCCCATAAATATCGAGAATATCCCATAAATATCGATAATATCGAATGTGTATCGATAATATCAAATTAATATCGATAATACAAAATGCGTATCGAATGAATATCGATAATATGAAATGCATAATGAATGAATATCGATAATATCAAATTAATATCGAATGAATATCGAATAAATATCGATAATACAAAATGAATATCGATAATACAAAATGAATATCGAATGAATATCGATAATACAAAATGAATATCGAATGAATATCAATAATACAAAATGAATATCGAATGAATATCAATAATACAAAATGAATATCGAATGAATATCGATAATATTGCATGAATGTTGATAGTTTCCCGTGTATATCGAATGAATATCGATAATATTGCATGAATGTTGATAGTTTCCCGTGAATATCGAATGAATATCGATAATATTGCATGAATGTTGATAGTTTCCCGTGAATATCGAATGAATATCGAATTAATATCATAAATATTGAGAATATAGAATATTTTGATGCTATAGAATTATTATTGAAGATATAATATATCGAGAGTATCGATGGTAAAGGCGATTCTAGCCTCCGTGATGTATCGATATTCGTGGGTGGCGTCTCGAGATTTCTGATTGGCTTCATCGCCGGGCCGGCACCCGGAAGGAATTTTCTTTTTATACGAGTGCATATTATATAGATATTCATCTTTGTTGACCACTGGAAGTTCGGTTGAAATCCGCCTATACGCCCTGCATTAGAAATGTGTGGCTCATGCCATTAGGGTCTTGCATCTTGTAATTCCGGAATTTGGCCTAAAAGTGACGGGTGCATAATGCATGAGGCTGGTGTGCAGATTTGGCCCTACCTACAATTAACCACTTTTTGAGAGGGGCCCCGCGGAAGGCCCCCTTTGAGCCCTAGTGTTGACCAGTCCTTAAAACGGCGCTGTGGCGGCAATAAAAGCAGGCGTGCATAATAAACAGAATTATGATCTCCCGATGCATAATACATGTGGAAAAGCACCACCAGACGACGGGTGGGTCACTTTTAGTAAAAGATAATGAGGGTGGGAGATGGGGAGTTGAGAGAAAAGCTGCGGGGACACTCTCTCAGCAACTTAAAGTATACATAATTCAAAGCCGCCATTGTTTCTCATGATGCCCACCCTAAAATATTCGGACTGTGTAAGTCACGGCATGTCCATTTGGACTCATTTTATCACCCAATCTAGGCGGTTGGCACCATATCCTCCTACTTGATCCTCTGCCATCACGGAAGGCTAAAGTGACCCTCCTTTCTATAGCCACACTACTATTGGCGACTATAATAGTTCAGGTGTGTGCATAGTGGATAGAAAAGGGGCTTGGGGGCCTCTTCCAATCGCGGTTTCTTCCCTTTTTCGAGGGACACGAACCCTCATCAGAGGGAGTGGCGTGATGCCCAATCGCACTATATGGGACACGCCATCTTGCACACTGCTTTTTTTTTTGTGACAGATTGTGTTGGGTAAACTGTCAAGAAACATTACCCTTAGCATGCGCGGATATTTTCGGGAGAGAATTTGAGGTGTACCGAGTGTCGGCTCAGATTCATATCGAAATTATATTGTACCTGATTGTACGTCTGAGGCACCAGGCTACACATTTGCGTCAAAGCATTATTATTATAACATGCGCCTGCAGAAATAACTGTACGCAACAGTTTTTCATAATTAACAATCTAAATATTTTAAGCGTTCAAGTTCGAGTCTATTACAGGAGATGACCTTTTTAAGACCTCCAAAATTCCAACCATTTTTTTTTGCTACCCCCCGAATTTTAAATATCAGTTTGCGCGCTTTCCGAGTGTGTTATTTTAAAAATCCTGGGCATGTGAAAAAGGCCCTTGACTTAATTCCCTTTTCAGTGCTTTTAATCGGCCCCAGTCGCCATCAGAAACCGCTGACCCAAACGGGCCGCTAAGTATTCACATGCAGTTAAAAAAAGCTTCCAAACCGAGCTTCCAACGCTATATCTCTCAAAATGTCCAGTAAATCCAACTTACGTGTCATTGCTTCCTGTCATTATGCGGGTTAACTGCTTTCATACAGGTTAAAAGGCCTCATGCGCTGTTGGATTACATTACACGTTATTTGAAAAGTGAAACACGATTTGGCCAACTTTTAACTGTTAAAATATACAAAATCTATAGCTATTCCGGCCAGTTCAAATGTAAGATAAAGGTATAGTACTTAGTCTCTCATGCAATAATTGATCTGAGGAGAAAATGGTGGAAGGGTCGGTTCATTGTTTCCGTCCCAGCGAACTAATTGTTGTTAATGTCTGTCGAGGCAGATAGATGCATGAGGATGCGTTTAGCTCGCATGCGTGACGCTTAAAAGGTCCGAAAAGTTGATGGAAGAGCTGCTTAAATTGCCTCCCGGATTAAGTCCAGAGGGGGGCCATCACAAGGGCCCAAAAATCCTGACTTTGATGTTGGCACAGGGTGTTCATATAACGATTCAAAAAAATGCAAAAAAAAATTCGGGATAATATTCTCCAGCTTTTGATACACTCTATACATTTTATAAATATTTTTTTAAAGCTAAGACACAGTGGAATGATCCTATTTAACTGAAGCTAAAATCTCCGATCCATCATGCATAATGAGAGCTTTTCACTCAAATGCTCTGATTCGCCTGAAACTTCAAGAGACGACAGAACAAGCATAGCGATATGTAATATAACTAAAGAAGGATGGCAAACACAGTGGATAGTTATTTGCACAGGATTCAGGAGGAAAAACCCCTCCCTTATTGAGGAAGAGCAATTGAAGTCCGTGGTGTATTGAGAATCGATTTTACCTTCAAGTTTTGGGCATACATTTATAACGAGTCTCGGTCCAATTTGCGACTATCCCAATTAGAACCCGAGTAAGTTGGTGGGTGGGTGGGTGGGAGGGTTCTAATTAATAATTAACACCACTCCCCTAATTTCCCCTGTTGCTTCATCTTGACCGTTAGTTCATCCTCCTGATTAAAATAAGCTTAATTGAGACTTTTTGATTGCAGTTCGGATTTTTTTCGGGGGTGCTAAAATCGCGCCTAATCACATGCACTTGTGGCGTTGATGAATCGGATTTTGGGGATCGGGAAATATGCATATATAGAGTAGAGGTTGTGAAGGGGAAAGAGGGTGAGTTGGTGTAATTACAAAGTTTGCGGCAATAAATAAAACTTAGGGTCAACACTGTGCTGCATAAATTGCAGCACCGCCTTGGATGAGTGCAAGTGAAAAAGTACGGACCTGATTTTAATTACGGAGCTGTTGACGTGCTTATTACGCACCTGAATTTATTGCGTTGTGGGAAGTGTATAAATCCAACATTGTGGCGTTCCAGCATCAGAACTGATTTTTGTCCGTGGTTTTTCATACACTTGCATCAAACAGACAAAATATCACTTTTCACAAAAATATTATTTTTCCCATAAAATATTTTCACAAAATTAGTACTTTTCGCAAATATACCGGTAACTGATATTATTTTCACAAAAATTATTTTCATAATTTCATAGACTATTATTTGTCACAACAATAGGACCTATTATTTGTCACAACAATAGGACTATTATTTTTCACTAAAATATTATTTTCATAAATTCATAGAATATTATTTGTCACAATAATAGGAATATTACTTTTCACTGAAATATTATTTTCATAAAACATTTTTCACACTAATATTTTCATACAGATATTGTTTATCGTAAAATATTTTTCTGTAAGATATTATTTTTCCATAAAGTGTTATTTTTCACAAGCAATTTTTTTTCTTCAAAAAAATGCTAATTTCTCCACAACATTGAGGTTAATTGAAGTTCTATCACCTCCCCCCCATGCCCCATCCGCTCTTTAAGCTTCTGGTTTAATTCCGCGTGAAAGATTAAATCCTACCTGCTCTTAAATTGCAATTTCTCTCCAGAGGCAGCCCAAGTCATACAGACTGACGTGGGGGGGGGGGGGGAGGCTCTCGGATCCATAAAATGTCACCGTGTACTGGCCGAGAAAAAGAGGAGGTTGAGGGGGAAGAGGAGGGGAAAATTCCATCCCTCTTTTACCCTTCCTCCACTTTCCAAAAGCCGGGTTGTGAATAATAACGTGACCCATTGAAGGATGAAATGGGATTCCTGTCTCTCTCTTGCGTCCACTCGACATGCCATACCTTATAATACCGGTACTCTTTTCATGGATATTTGGATTTTAAAGCTGCTCCAGTTATCTTTCACGTTTCCAGAAAAGTGGGGTTGAGCACACCCTCTAAGTCGGCCATTTTGTTCGTTTGAAACAATAAAGTAGTACCCCTTGGGCGTACGGATATATATCCGTCCAGATGGGACTTTATTCCTTTGCTCTTCCCCCGTTTTGCCTCCGTCTTAACTCAGCACTTCTGCCCAACTGCTTCCACTTTTGTCCAGTAAGACTCCCGGAAGGCTTTTTGGTCTCTTAAGCCCACATATGAAGCCCAGGGCATATCGCGAGACCTGATTTATAGTCGGGAAGAGCCGTTTTACAACCGGCGGTTATTCCCGCAAAATGGGCGCCATCTTGGAAGGGACTGTGCGAATCCGAGGCTGGAGGTAAAAAAAATTTTGCAGAGATTTTTTTCTCTCTCTATCCTGTTGTTTAAGCTTAGTTTTATTGTTGGTGGGTCGCAGAAATGGGGGCCGCCACGCCTTTTGTTATTTTAAAATTTGCTGGAAGTGTTTGTTTTGGTGAGCGCTTGCAGTAATGTTAAAACCAGAGCGTATATATAAGATTTTTAAAAACACTGTGAGAGACTATATATCTTTCCATCATCCAGCTTCAGCTTCAGGTTTAGCTAACTTTAATGCACGGCTCAAATTGATTATCGGCACTTGTCGCTCCAGGTAGTGACAAGAGCTGTAGAGGTAGGCGGCCTTAATCTTGGACTAAGACCCGAGGATTTCCCTCAATTTCACCTCTAATCTTGCCATTAATATCTTGCACATCCCTTAGTTTATCGCTGTCTTTCCCCGCGCGCTTCCATCTTTGCAAAGTCTGTAGCCAAGATTTTTGCCTAATTTTTTTTCTTCCTTTCTTTCTTTTTTTGCAAGCTCCGATGCTGATTCCCCATGAAAGTTGCTTCAAGAATGTAGGTGGAAATAGACACGATGTCGAGAGGAGCTGGAGAAAGTGGCAAACAGCCAATTTCACCCAAAGTGGAAATTTCCCTTCCCCCACTTTGCGTTTCCCTCCTCCTCCTCCTCCTCCAATTTGCGGAAATTGCATTCAAATGCTCGCGTCAATCCCTTTGATTTTCGACTTTAATCTACAAGTAAATTTGCTTAATGGTAGCAGCAAATCCCGATTGCAGTTAGGAGTCCTAGGCGGCGGCGGAGGGAGGGCTTATGAACTATTAATGCAAAGGCGAGCGGAAATGTTCACGCTTTAAAGTGTCGCCTCGAGGACTCTGGGATAGAAAATGTAAGGCCTATATCTACAGGGTGCTCAAATGAGAAAAGGAACGCTACTTACCAAAATAGTGCTTATTAAGCTGGTTTTCCAGTTAGCTGGATTAAATAGTTGACAGTAACTGATACGCCCTGAGGTGAAAGTTATTGCTCGACAATATTATTTTTACTACTCTGAGGTACGTTTTTAAAGCTAAAAGTTTATGAAAAGTTAATTTATACTAAGTAATTTTGCTCCACCGAGTTATAAATTATTTATTTGCATTCTATTTGCACTCTTTATGCTGTGTCTAAGTACTGTTTTAAACTGTCTAAAAATAGGCTACTTATTCACGCAATTCATATAATATTGTTTTATTTATTTAGACCTACGGATACATTATTAAAGTAATGACATTAATTATTTACTCATATTGTTCATAGTTCACTTTTTGGCTATTTATAAGGATATAATTCGTAAAAATTTTACTATTTAATCAGTCCATTGTCAAAATCAATTACAGCAGAATGTGCTTAAAAAATTACCTTTTGCGGATATGTCGAAATCCTGAATTTTTTTGGCATTATTTGCAGTTGGCAGCAATAATTACTTCAACTGTTACATGTAACCTGTTACTAATCTCAGAAATCAATCATACTTGTTGAACCAGTTTTTAAACTTTTTCTGCCCTTTTTTGTGGTCGCAAGCTAAGAAATGTCAACTTCTTAACCGACTGATGGAGGGAGTGAGGCAAGGAGAAATCCATAGTTTTTAGTTAACTTTTCTGAACCCGAACTTTTGGAGAAACGTGATTAACTTTTTTCACCACAATCTATATGGAAGAAACGCAAGAAGCAGGGTCGGGCTTTTGTAAAATCCCTTCAGCAAGAAGCTGGGGGCCAAAATGAAGGCCTTTTCGTACTTGAAAAACAAGAGTGTGAGGCCCGCCATCTTGAGAGAGGGGGCTTTAACATCCTTGTTTTCAGATTTTGCGGTGTTTCCAGCCGCCAAATTGTATTTGGGATGGCGGGAGAAACTTGAGGTCAACAAAAGGTCAGACTTGCCGCGAGATAGATGGAAAGGCGGAGAGAAAAGGTCATACAGTGGATGGGCAACATGAAGATGAGTTTATCAACAATGCACAAAGGAAAGTCAAAGTTGTGAAAGAGCGTCAGTCAAAATTCTCAGAGTAATCAGCGGAAGAGTTGATTATTTTCGTAGACACTGTCAGCACAATTACTGTCCAGAGCTTGCGATTGGCTGAAAAGGAAGTAGGGAAATGTACAGTCTGTTGTACAGTACAGGTAGTAATAAAAAGGAAAATATGTATACTTTACATAAAATTACAGCACAAAATGGCAGAAAATTATACATACGAAATCTGTTTGTTTGTCCAGGTTTGGTTACAACTGAGGTCTGGCTACAATGTAGGCCTTTTTTTCTAGTGGTTGCAGACATGATTTGCAGTCCTGCTATTGGCTAATTCTGCAACTAACAAGGTTGCCGCAGTTACCTCTCATGCGACTCACATTCTCCCCAAAAAAAGGACCTGTATTATCCCGTATCCTTCCGCTCCAAAAAACCGCGCGTTTTCTGCTCCGCTGCATAACCCTGTAGTCGTTACCCATAGCCGCGTCTAGCAGTATACAAAAGGAAAAGTGAGACAAAGGGGGGCAGGAAGAGGAGAGTTAGAGAAAAAAGAGTAGAATCAATGGGCTTAATGATGATTACAGCTAGGAAGGTTGGCACGTTCCTTGTGTTCTCAGCTGACTCATCCCTCTCTCCCTTCTACCATTAGCTCATTTTGACCGCATTTTCTCGGGCCTTTCTTCCTCCAAGTGAGTCAGATTAGAAAGCCCAATTTGATAAGGGAATGCGAGGGTCGCGCTAATACGAGCCTGGCCGACTAAAAGCGGAATCCTGTTGGAATAACACGCCAAATGAAGGTCCTTTCCAGAGGATGAGGGAGGCGACCTCACCCACTCACTTATTGCACAAAGGACTGGACCTAAATGATGTCCACTCCTGGAAAGGGAGCTGGGAACACTTTTCCTCTGATTCAGGACTCCATTTTGAATCCGGTTTACTGTAGGGCTCCATATTGAATCCATTTTGCCTCTGCAGGCAGTATATCCTTCTGAGACCCCTGGTACAGTATACTGTACCTTTGTTTTTTTCCAGCACCTTCTGACTAACTCAAACGCGTAAAAAAACACATGTACAGTATACTGTACTCCAGGTCTCAGGAGGATATACAAAGGTGTTGTTTTAATTTAATGAACTGACACTGTCGTTGATGATTGGTGACAAAACCTTGCCCGCTGATGCCTGCTACCTTGAAAAGTCGATAGTCAAATGGGTAGCACTCATCATGCAGCAATTTCCATTCCCTGTTTCGACTCCCTGTGTTTGTTGACGCGTGACAGGAGCGTCGCCGTCCACTGTCCAGCCCAACTCTTGTGGGACACCCCTCTCCAAATCAAATAAAACCGAACCAGCAGAGAGAGGGGAGGGGGGAGGATCACAATGCTTCATTTGTGATCAGGGCCGGCCAAAAAAACCCGGTAGGTCCTTAGGAATCGGAAACCCCTAGGGAAATAGCTCGTCCAGTCCACATTGGACACCGCTCTTGGAATTAATTCCGTTGCCTCTAAATAACCCCCCTTTGCACAGCATCCTCTCGGGTTTTCCAACCAAGAGACAGGACACAAAAGAGAGATTTGCGAGTGCTCTTTGTTTCCTCAATCATTTGCATGTTAAAACTACCGTCCTTTTTTTTTACCCTTCCAATTCATTATCGCTGGTCAATCGGAAAGGCAAAATTTATTCTCCCAAGCCTTCTGAGGTAAGTTACCGCTCGAATGGCCAGCATGTAATCCCCTAGGCTTGCTTATTGATTAACTTACCTTCCCCCTCCACATCTAGCCCACTACCTTCCGTCAATCAGGCGAGGAAATTAAACTGTCGTCAGGGTGTTTCGTTTGGCTCCCCCAGGCGAAATATTGCGAGCTAAGATTAGCCCTTTTTTTCTCCTTACTAACAGGGTGAGGGAAAAGGCGATGACGTCCCAAATATGTGCGTGAACACATGAAAAATATGTATATACCAGGAAACAGGACACCCATATGTGCTAATCTACATAAAAATAACAGTATGGGACATTAACCGATATATGCCTGGCATCCTATTTTTAGGACACACAAATTGTTCTTCATTAGTTAATAAAAATGGAAAATTAATATTTTTTAAATATTTGATATCCTGAGAGTTAGACCACACGGCGTTCACTGGTGAGGTCATCTACCTTCCAGGATGAACATTTTGCGCCACTATCAATTGGACTAGCTTTTTTTTTTTTTTTGCAGAAAGGGCCATTTTGCAATAGCAGGTCCGGAGATTTACAGCGTGCGGGAATTTCCAATGTGGATATTTATTTTTTGGGGAGTGTGGGAATGGAAACCCGTAAATTTTGCGAGTGACGTGTGACCTTTCAATGGGACGTGACTGTAATGTAATCTGGTCGTTTTGCTAACTCCCTGCGCACTGCAGTGTTGGTTTTTTTTTGCGGAGAAAATATGTGGAATTAATTGAGGGTACTGTAAACTGCTGGTTTGTAACATACTGGTACTTTTGTCAGGTCATTAATTTCACACGTTTGACCTAATTGGGGCTATCTACTTTTTTGAGGGGTCAAAAGTAATGTTCAATTTTTAAATATGCTCATTGAATTCTTTATGAACTTCAAAAACCGCACGTTGTAGGATTGAGACACCTGAAAATATTGGAGGGGGGGGTCGAAATTTTGTCAGCTTGGGTATGGATTTCCCCAGGACGTTTGTATGGCGAAAGGCACTCGCTTGCCTTTCAAGTTGTCAAACCCCCTCGGCTTCAACGCTTTGCCGCCATGGCACAATTAATTTATCAACGTCATCGGAATGGTCCCAGAGAAACTACTTATTCACCCAACCATCTCATCTTCAGCACATGTCCGGTAGAGGAGTCTCGATCACTGGTGTGCGGAGCCATCTGACGCGAAACGAGGACACTTCAGCGCTATAAATACATGTCGCTATAAACCATGGCCTTCCACAACATAACAAATGGCCGGAACTGCAAAGTGTTCAACAATGATTTTAAAAAAATTTACATAAATAATAGTTATAATAATGGCTGGGAAATTAAACAAAAATATTTCTGTCCTTACAGGTGCCTCACCCCGAGATCCGTTTACTTCTATGAATTTCCGCCATCAGGTAAGTAGCCTACTACAAAAATTATGAGGGTAGTAATAGTCAATATTTTTTTGAATTAATGTAGGCTGTAAAATTATATAAGCAATCTCCTCAATGATTTATATTGGCTCCAATGGGTTCAAATATTGAACATTGCTTTACAGACAAACAAAGGTAACCACAATTCGGGAATTTGGCCACTACTTTTCCATGATATTCTAATATTGGAGTTGAGCTCTTTCAAACAAAAAAAAACTGAGTCGGAAGATAAAAAGAGAAGTTTTCTTTCAAGTCGAGTGCTTTGGACAATTTGAGATTCATGCGGTGGACACACAAGAAAAATGTTTCTCTTCCATTTTCGATTCAGAATGGAACGGATCTCAGCAGACAACCAAGAAGAAACTCGGGTTGGGGAAGCTGCTGAAAGGCCTTAAGGTACACCGGAAGGAAAAAGGCTCTCCCCGACACTCCTCCAAGAGCAAAGACGCCTCGGATCAGAGGGTAAGTCTCCTCCAGTCATCGTCATCTGTTATTCATGTGAGGGATTGTCCGACCCTGCAACACCCCACCCAAAAAAAGTGGAGGAAAAGAATATCTTGGACCCCCTCTTTATTGGTGTTGGCGTGAAGGGTTAGGGCTCCAACTTTGAAAATGGAAAGACTCTTTATTGATTCATACTGTACAGCTTCTAGCAAGAAATGTAATGTAAAATACCTCCGACATTTTACTGTATACAGAAGATAAAACAGTGCAGTGCAAGTGAATGTAAATGACTAAGAGTGTACCCTAAGGAGAGCCGCAACCGCCGAAAAAAAGTCTGCGAAAATTCTCATACATGAATATAAAGATTAGGCAGCTGCTCTGTTAGAAGGTGATGAAAAAAAGCAGTGACAATGAGCGATGGGCGTGGTCCCCTTTTTTTGTTATATTCGCGGCAAGGCTCCCGTCAGCAGATGTTCCAGCATTGGCATTGCAATTTTCTGGTCGTCATGCCTTACAAAACACTTGGCTGAAGCTGTAAAAAAGAAAACTAGCAGCTTGCAAATTGCTAAAAAACTTTGGCAATCAAGGAGCCTTCAAGTGCGACAATGCAGTGTCATACAGTTACAAAATTCTTGACCCGTCTGAAGCTGGTGGGAAACCCACGAGTTGTTGAATATCTCGAGTATAAATCCAATTTGCATCCCATAGCAATGGCAATGCATTCCCAACACGCCTCTGGAACCACCATCTGGCCCAAGTGCTCTCCTGCAACTGTATTAAGGATTGGCAAATGGAGCAGCCAGCACTTGGGACAGATATCCCGAATGGAACCCGCGTCTCCTCCTTAACACCACGTTTT
The DNA here is from genome assembly GCA_000934665.2 of Catajapyx aquilonaris. Lineage (NCBI taxonomy): Eukaryota > Metazoa > Arthropoda > Diplura > Dicellurata > Japygidae > Catajapyx > Catajapyx aquilonaris. The sequence continues at coordinate 30,312 of JYFJ02001575.1, forward strand.
TTTTTTCTTTCTTCTCTTCCTATATATATTCCAACTGTGGTGTGCCTCCTTCAGAGTTCTGGAAGCGATTCGGGACCCATTCTGGGCACTCCCGTGGGAGGACTGCCATCCTTAGGGACTCCGGAGAGCGACAGACTCAGGCTACTTCCAATGGAGAGGACCAACGAAAGACTCCAGGAGACCATTCAGAGGGTAAGGAAAACCACCTGTAATCAATTTGCATATTTTTTTACACACCCAAATATTTGCAGTTAAAGGCAAGAGAGGTGCAGCTTCGGAAGGAAAAATTCGCGAGAGAACACGAAGAGGTGAGTTTGAATCGATTTCATTTGCATGCACTGTGAACGTGTTGAAAAGAAGAGCTAATCGTGCGGGGCTTGTGTGTGTGGATAGGAACATTTTGGCTTTGCTCCCAGAACCAACCTCAGTACAAAACTGGTTTTTTTGGGGGGCTTCAATTTTTTTTAATACAGGGAACCAATCGGCTCTGTGGAATGAGATTAAATCTCAGTGGATTTTTCGGGGATCGATCTTGGGGAAGTCCACATTGCCCGCTGGCTGTTTCCTCATTAGTTGAATTATTCAACAGTCGGACATAAAGCATTCATAGTGCCAGCCGCCATTTTTCGGACTGCTCGGTTACTAGTTTGAGGTAGTTTTTTTTCTCTCTCTTTAAAACGAATCCGCGGTTTATGACTCGCATTTTTCGATAGAAGAATTCTGTGACCGATCACAGTCCATCAGCTTCTGTACGTATACACTGCACACACATCATATTTTGCACTCAATTCGCGACCCTGCCATCCTAACGATCAAAACCCTCGCCGCCCCCCAATATTCGCAATATGTCGCCAATAATATCCCTTCCAATCCATACTCCCCCATTGCGGCACCTGTTGCACCCAATTAACGCCCCCCCCCCCGTTCCCCCAATAATAATCCTCTCATCACTAAACACTACATATGATAGCTCAAGCTGCTAAGCTGCTTATCATCAAGTTGCTTATTAAGCAGCTTAATTGGCAGCAAGTGTAGCTGTTGCCAAACATTAGATTACTACATTAAGTTACTTAACTGCTTTGAACAGGCAGCTACCGTAGCTTATGTCGATATTAGTTACAGAATTAATCATTTTTAAAGAACAAAAGAAACTTACATAAACTATATACACCACGTATACACTCTAGGAGTGTCCGGAACAATTTAACATTTGAACTACAGAAATAGCAGGTTAGCCTAGCTGTTTAAATAAACAGCTATTGTAACTGTTGAGAAGCGTTATTGTAACTGCTTAAACAAGTAGTTATTTATAGCTACTTGCAAATCAGTTGCAACATCGTATAACAGGATGCTATTTCAACTGCTTAAGAAGCAGCTATACTGCAGCTGTTGTCGATATTCGTTACATTAGGTTTGCCTAACTGCTTAAATAACCAGTTATTGTAACTGTTGGTAAATATGGTTAACTGCTTAAACAAGTGGCGGTTTGACAATATTGGTTATGTTATGATGCTATTTAACTGCTTGGCAAATCAGCTAGTGCAGCTTGTTATTAATATTAGTTATATTATGTTTGCTTAACTGCTTAAATAAGCGGCTACTTTAGCTGTTGGCAAATATTAGGTTATTTAACTGGTTAAGCTATAGCTATTAGTTACTAATATTTATCAACAGCTACAATAGCTGCTTGTTTAAGCAGGCAAATAACCTAATATTTATCAACAGCTACAATAGCTGCTTGTTTAAGCAGGCAAATAACCTAATATTTATCAACAGCTAACAATAGCTGCTTGTTTAAGCAGGCAAATAACCTGATATTTATCAACAGCTACAATAGCTGCTTGTTTAAGCAGGCATATAACCTAATATTTGTCAACAGCTAGAGAAGCTGCTTATTAAGCTGTTAAGCAAACAATATAACTAATATTGATAACCAACGACAGTAGCTGCATGCCAAGCAGTTAAATAGCATCATATTATAAGTAATATTAAGTTATGCTATTTAACTGCAGCTACTGTAGTTTGTTATCAATATTAGTTATATTGTTTGCTTAACAGCTTAATAAGCAGTTTCTCGAGCTGTTTACAAATATTAGGTTATTTACCTGCTTAAACAAGCAGCATTTTAAAAAAAAATCCGCACCATCGTTGAGTTAGAAGGAGGAATGTATTGCATGCAGTACATTCCTCTAACTCAACAATTGTTCGGAATTTTGAAAAATGTGTAGGATGGTTTCTTGTTCCCAGTGCGAAATTATGCCTAGACACAAAATCTGCAGCGTGTAGTTTGAATAGCACTCTTTCTGTGTCTGATGAGGTTAATATGCTGTTCAACCGCTTAAACAAGCAGCTACTGTAAGCTGTTGGAAAACATGAGGTTATTGAACAGGTTAAAACCCTGGTGGCGGGCATTTTGAAGGCCGGTTCTCTCAATGTCAATGGCAAGGTTGGGTCGCTCCCATTGGAAAGGGGGGAGAGGCCGAAGCCGAACTCGTGGCCTCTCCTTCTATATCTGGGGAGCATTTTACCTTGAGCGGGCTCTTCCTTCCGCCTGCTCAGCCTTCAGACGCGCGACTCTGATCTATATTTGCCGTGAGGAGGCCTTGGCACCGGCCGGCCCCATTTTTTCAAGGCTGATGGGCCCCCTGTTTGACCCTGATGCCTGGGCTCGGTTCAATGCCGGGACCCCAATACCCACATTGGAGAGGGGCCGCCCCCGTTTCCCCTAAACGATGCTCCACATTTACAAGGGAGGTGCGCGCACACCCATGGACACCACACACACACACACACAGGTCGAGGGGAGGAAAGGGAAAAAGTGGACTGCCCCACACACACTGTAGCAGGTGTCGGATGGCCTCGGTTGGACCACGGTCAAGGATACCTGCTCCTATAGGTAGCCTCATATGATCATAATAAGATATGCAGCACGTGACATGTTAATTAGTATAATAAATGTGAGAATTTTACTATTTTTTTGAAGGGCGTGAGATAATTGTAGTTTTTTTTTCCCTGGAAGTTATTCAATGCTGCACAGGTGCAAGATGCATGGAGTGAAAGTTTGGGTTAGATAATCACTGGCCTGCTCTGCGTGGTACAGGGTGGCCTAGAGATAATACTGTGCATGCACTGGTAATTGCAAGACGTAATCCAATGCAGGTTCTCTCTAGAAATGGGATTTGTATGCTCTGCAAAATATTTGTTTTATGCGAAATATTTTAACTGCATTTTTTTTTGTAAGTACAGGGTGTGTCAGGGATTTCCTAAGCAATTATTTTTAAAATGTAACTCTCGAAGTTGTCAAAAATAATGGCTAATGTTAGTGGTTGGCTTTCATACTTTTAAATCTAGCTTGCAAGTATGTCTATTTATGGTATTGCCATCCGGACTTGGAAGTTCCTAGCCGTATGTTTCTGGCGTGGCTATTTTTTCCTAGTCCTTTTTTATTTTTATTTTTGGTAGCAAGAATTCGAGGCTTATATGGAAGGAAAAAATAGGTCCAAAGTTCTTCGCTGAAGTTTAGAGCGCGTAAATCTTTCTCCTTGAACCACATGGGGAGCATCTGTGAACTGCCCTATTTGGTGAAGGCTATTTTAAACTTTATTATTATTATCTATTTTGGAGGTGTTTCGAGTGCGTATTTTAAAATATAGTCCATATTTTGCGTCTTAAATTACTGCACGTGTATTTTACAATTTTCTGGCTGTACTAAAATCCATTATTAATTATTATAGTAGATTTATTGATGTACATTAACTAATACGGCTGTAGTAATCAGTCATTTTGTATAATTTATTATATGCCATTCCTGCAGCTCCCATTTAAACCACATGTGTCGGTGTAACAACTAACAAGGGCTAACATTACCCATATTGGTCCGTATAACTATAACTTTAATTATTATCATTAGTATATTGGACGAATTTAGGTCATGCAAAACATTCAGTCCAGCCAAACAACACAAGGTGTTCCAAAAGTCAGATCCGATAGTGCACGGTGCTATTATAAAGGTCTTTATAGCTGCCATTAAAAATTGCTGCTGAAGCCGTCGGAAATTGATAGCGGATAACATCGTTAGTTGTCGATAGCTGCTGATACCGCAAGTTACTTCTGCCAATGCAAGTCTCGTCTGCTGTCACTTAACAAATAGCGGTAACTCGATACCCCCCGGATCATTATGTCTCACCGTCAGACACCTCCACTATCGACAAACCCGTTAGTGAAAAGCACGGCTGGAATAGTGCACTTAACCAGGCGTATACACAGTACCAAACAGGTCAGTGTACAACGTCGCGAATTTATGGCAAAAAATAGCATAAACAAAAAAATTAGTTGCCGTTATTACAATTAGGAATTTAATTAATTAACCGTGTCATTAATTAATAATACTAATGACGGTGATAATTATTGTGTTGTTATTATCCATTAAGTATAAAGCCTCCCCCTTCAAATAATTATTGCCTGTACCGGTGTAGACTGTATTATGATAACAAGTCTTGTCAGTTAGTGGTCCCGCCCCCCTCCAGTGTTGTCGCCCACTTCCTCAAAACAAGATCAGGCAGCGATTTAGATTGCATTTCGTCAAGCTCAGATAAACTACCCCTGGAGTCCTTGGTTAGCATGAATCTAAAGTCAGCACTCTGAGCCCATTAGCCCCGGTGTATATACACACCACGTGTAGAAAAAAAAGAGAGAGACAGGATGTTATTGTATTCTGAGAATGAATGCGTAAGTTGTTTCAGGTGACACCTGATAAAAACCTGGCGACACAGACTCAGATTTATGATACCCTTGTTTGGTCTAAAGTTAGTCATATTTATGCTCACATATTTGCCTTATGTGGCCCTGACACAGTTCCAGGTTTGAACTTCCTTACAGGACGAGGCTTTTTTTTACGTTTAAAAATTATCGCCACCGCATTTCCCCATGAAATTTTATGAAACTAAAACCACAATAATAATAATAATAATAATAATAATAATAATAATAATAATAATAATAATAATAATAATAATAATAATACTTTGTTGGTCATTGACAGGTTGATGATGTTTCACATTCTTTTGTCTCTGATTACGTACAGGCATTTGTGGGCGTTGGTACCCAAGATCAGATTAGAGAACAATCCACACAAATGTTTATGTAATCTCTTCTAAATGCGCATTATTTATATGCCGTGCCATTGCCGACACGGTAGGGTGGTTCGCATACAAACTCTTCTCGAATGTATAAATAAAGGTGCGGAATGCAAACACACAGCTATCAAACGTTGACTGCAAAATGAAAGTACTGTATTATTATTATTATTATTATTATTATTATTATTATTATTATTATTATTATTATTATTATTATTATTATTATTATTATTATTATTATTAGCTGGGTAGTTGCTCTCCCCTGCACTTTGCCGGGCTGTAATAAGGTTTCGATGTTATAGGCCAGCAATATTATACGCCCGTTTCATATGCATATGCTGTGAAATTGCAATAATTATTCGTGTTATTACCCATCACCTCCTGGAGCTAATCGTAGCTAATACATAATCAGTACATAATTTTGTGAATTCCGAAAACGAATTAACCTTCGTTTGTGACGAACTATATAGATTCGGATGTGCGAATCAACATGAACTTTAACCCAGTAATACTATCGCCAGATATTATTTATTTAGCCTATTATTTATTTATTGCCCATGTGGCATTGTTTAACAGCAACGTCAGCAGAATGTCACCCAATCTGCAAATAACTCGAACCTTGAACTCTCTCGGCGTGCTTACGTCTAACAAAACATAAAACCTATTCATATAAAAAAATATGAAACGTTCAGATGGCGCTGCATGTCGATTTTATTTTTTAATTGCCGGACGTGGCTCCTCCTCCTCCTCCAAAAAAAAGGGGGTCCTCGTTGGCCTCTCAGTGTGACAGTGGTCACTCACTGATCATCTAGATGGAAAGAAGCACACAGGGTGATTTTTCATTAGGATAGTTGCCAAAGTATGCGCATTGTTGCGGATCACGTTATGTTGCGAGTGTGCTAAAAGGTTATTGGCTGCAGACGTGGAATATAATGCTGTTTTGAGTGGGTTGAATGAGTGTAATGGAACTGGAAGGTCGCGTGTGCTGCGTGCTTCGATATACCAATATCGCAGTTGTAATACCATGAATTCTTGGAAACGGTCGGTTGCGACGTATACGTGTGAGTACAATATTCTACCAAGATTTAGCTCAAATTAAGTTATATAGGTAACACCCGAACTGATTGTTTCAATATCCTATTGATAGCTAAAATTTTGGGGACAATATCGCGGTTTGATTACTGATTTGCAGGGAACCAACACATTTTGCTAATTATCGGGACATGAAAATCCATATCGGAGATTAAGATCGGCTTGTGGGTTATAAAGTGATTGGAAAATTTTGTAAAATAATTATTACAATACGTGCTGCTCCGCTGTTTCCGATACTTGCTACTAATATCGACAGGTTAATTAAAATTACGAGCTGCTAATATTGTTAAAATTTTGTGTATTGGCAATGGCTTCCAATTGGCTGAGCTCAGCTAATGTATGATTGTATCTATAGTTAATAAACCGGAGCAGCCCAATTTCCATAATTAAAACCGGCATTAAATTTGGGAACGCGCTTCATTGTGCATTTTATACAGTGCACGTCATTCTCATCGTCAAACTCTACAAGTTGGAAAAGCTAAATAAACGCAGCTCATCTACGTACATGGCATGCAAGCTGATATTGATAATACATCGCAATTATGTCGACAAAATGTTACGTGCAAACGGGGGGGAGGGGCGGTCCTAATTGCTCCTGATGAACAATTAATGCCTGGGATGTAACAAGTTCATTAGGGGGTTGTCTCATAATTATGTTATTCACCCCCGCATATACTTGACAAGGCATCTGTAGCGGCTATTTTAAATATTTTAATTATGTTCCGCGCCAGTAAAAATTATTTCCTTCACTCATTGTTACAGTACTTGAATATTTTAACATGCCATTCATGACCGCATATATTCTCACGTTACACAAAAAAAATATAGGTCGAGCACCATTCCCAAGCCCTCTCTACGTAACATTTTCTCTTTCATCTGGGCCTGTCACTTTGTTGGGGGCGAATAAAATACAGTACATCCAACCAACAAAACAGCAGGTGCCAGTAACTGAGAGGCCTTTGAAAAGTGAAGCTGTGCTTGTGTCCTGTGACCAATATCCCGGTTTGGGTCATCAACTTTTGGGACACTTGGAAAAACACCTCAGTGTGTGTTGGCTGACATGCTGGGAAAGGTACGTTTCATCTGTGTGTTTGTTTTGAGGTGAAATATTTGTTTGAAACAACTGGACAAAAAATGTCTTCCCCCCAAAAAATGGCAACGTTGCCAGGGCGTTAATTTTGCGAATTTTCCGGTCGGTTGCGTGCCTGATGCGTGCAACGGGTGAAAGTTTTTCGTATAACACACAAGGTCCTTCGAATGTGACAACGTGTCAGGTACCTTTGTGCGAGGTGTGTCAGACGTTTTCTGTTGAGAGGAAGGTGAACGAACTAGAACCCCCATATGTGAAGAAGGAAATGGAAAATTGCCTGACAGTTATATTCGCATGTTATTCAGGATTAATATCTAGGAAAGAGTACAGGGTGAGTCAGATTTTTGGTGTCCCATAAATCTGATTCACCCTGTTAAAAGCAAGCGGTGCCTGAGGGAGTGGTTGAGAGGGCTTTGATTTTTCAAAAGCATTACACGGGGTTATTGTGGCAACATCGAACACGGTTGGTTGTCATGGACCTCCCCCCGAAGTATTTTCCGGCGTGTACCTTCATGCGGAAATGAATATTTGAGCTTCCATGTTGTCAGCCTTCATCCGCCTGTTGGGTTGTCACAGACTTGGTGCTGTTGTGGTCGACATACACGTACTAGGGCTACTGTACCTGTCTAGGACCTCGCCATATATATATTTTTTGTGTGTGTGGATTTTGTGGACGCTGTTCCATCAAACAGGTCACAGTATGACAGATTAGGCCGCAAGCCTAGAAAAAAGGATTTCTAGGCCTGCGTCCTAGAAAATGGTAGTCATGAAAACGGGTTTTTTTTCCAACAGACTATTCTTACTACTATTCTATAGAATGGAGGAAGTAATTGCGATGGTTGAGTCCCTGAGTTAATCAATTACACCCGACATCCTGCTCTGCATAATAGAGCGGTGGTTGCTCCAGAGGTTTCAAACCTCCCCCTCCATTGCACCGACCTCTAAATGACTGTGGCTTCAGGTATGCCAGCCTCTCATCCGGAATGCGAATCTACACATCTAATTATCCGGATCTCTATACCTTATTACACCTTTTTTTGCACCATACTGTACCCGAACCAATCGGTTAGGATAGCAATAAACCGTGGCGACAATGTTGGAATATTGGGCTTATACGACCCACTGTAAAAAATTTTGCAACGAAATTTTACAGTTGAAGCCTCAGGGAATGATTGTTGGAGAAGAGGAAAATGGCACACACAAGACCCGCTGCATGATTCCTGTTCATTGTGCTGTTTTTTTATATGGAGATTCTGGGGGGGGGGGGGGGTCCTAGTTTTATCCCCAGCCCCTTTTTGCGAAATTTTTGCGAAGGGTAAAAGTGACCCTTAAACTACCTGTAAAGTAGATTACTCTGCAAATATTATTCATGGGGTTTCTGGGCATCCGGATTACCACGGCTCCAGTTTTTTTTACGGCCCAAGCAGTAAAGACTATTATTGGTTCCTCTTTCAGTTTTTACGAGAGATACGTCAGGGACTATTGCAGTACTCCAGAGGCAATGTGGATGGAAAGTCATCTTCTACCTTTTACACCTCAGGTGAGCTGAATTGGAAGAAAGTTAATGTCCCGACTTCAGGTCAGGACATTTGTCCCGTCTCCACGTCTGGAGAGTTTTGTTAATGGTTTTTTTTTGTAGGCGATGCGGACAACTATATGTACGACGACGAGGTGTGTCCATGCCCGCCGTTTCCGACCCGGGGTGAACCCGGGGCACATTGGTACGACGAACCTCCGTACGAGAGCGACCCGGAAGACTTCTTGTTACGGGACGACCCTCTTCAAAATTGCAGGTAAAGGCAACATTGTTCAACAAGGATGCTTCTATTCAACCTATAATATTGAGAATTTTTTTCCCCCCTGTTAAATATGCATGACTCCATCACCCAAAGCGATCTCTGCACATGCAAATTAACGCCTCCCCATATCGGATATCCTGTTGCATTGTTGGTCCACATTCCTGTGGTTCATCAGAGCGGATAATGATGGCCACATTTTTTTATATATCTATGTTGTAGAGAGGCCTTCTTCTGCAACTTCAACCCTCCAATGAAAGAGGAGGATGTGATATCGCTCCGGACAGCCGGTGACATCTCGGTCAGGAGAAGTGACCTGCTGGGCAGCAACCAGTACCTGCACCATCATCACCATCACCATCAGCACCATCCTCCACCACCACCTCCTTCGATCGGATGGGCACAGGCTGAAGTGGATTTTCGCAATAAGGACCTGCCTCCACCGCCCGAGAGTCGAAGCACGGACAGTCTGGACAGAGAGGTCGGGGTCAGGTACAGGGTGCATCACCAACAACCAGTGCACCAACAGATGCACCATCACCACCACCAGAACACCCACAGGCATCAGAAGCACCAGGAGTTGTACGGAGCCCTAGACCGGTTGTCACCTCTGTCAACATCATCTTCCAGAGAGTAAGTTGTCATGTCATTACAAAACAACCACTCCCAACTAAAAACGCACTAATGACCCTAATTATCTGTAGGGTCGCAGTGTCTTCCAGACGCCGACACCCATCGTCAGGTTCGTCTGAGCCGTACAGTCGTCTGTACAACTCACCGAGACACAGTCGTGAGAGTGGAGACTACCATTTGGACAGCGGTGGTGGAGCTTTGGGTGGCGTGCTTTGGAACGCACGTGGACGCGAGAGTTGCGGAGATTACGCAAGCTCGGACGTCAACAGCGTGGGATCGCGTCTATCTGGCGTATCCATCGAAACCAACCGATCAGAGTCGCAGCAGGAGACAGGAGATCTGATGGACTCTCCAAGACCATCGAGGAAGAACGGGGTGTTCAGGAAGCTTAGGACGTACGCGGTGAGTTGCGATCTCAGGCGGTTTCACGCGGTTTGTACGCACGGCCAGGTCTGAGGTAATTCTCGGCTTTATTTGGCAGTTATTATAGGAGGATTTTATTGCAATGGAAGGCATGCTCCATGTCACCTGCTGATTTGTTGTCTTAATATCTGGTACAGTACCAAAGCCCCAGGCCTGGCCCACGTGAAACCGACCTTGTCTGGCTTTCCTTATTGAGTTTGGCGACACGATCCGACGCTTTTTTCGAACGGTCCTACATTTCCTACAAGTAAACATCCTTTTTCTCCAGACCCTGTGACCCACATCCTTTCCTTCCCCAACAAAAATGTCACCTCCTGGTCACAACAATAACTCCTGGCACTCTTGCAACCGCTTTTGTGCCCCCTGCTGGCGACAGCTGCTGCAAAGTGTGCCATATCAACACGACAACAATGGGCAGAGGAACGTCCCACTTTTTTTAATATACCAACGGGTAAACCATGGACGACTAATTACACCGCAATGAATCACAGCAATGAGTAACGAGGATTCTGTAGAAAAAATCCTTATCTCTCCGTGCAAAGGATTGTGAAGATGAAACTGCGGAGATTTTTTTTTCCCCCTACCCATCCGTCTCCATTTCTGATGTTAGCCCCGGGGCCGCCCCCGGCCTTCATTTGCATGGAAGGCGCAATGAGCCCTGGTAATGGAAACTAATACCTTCCGTGGTGGCAAATTGCGGTCAGGTGCAGTAATCAAGACCCCCCCCCCCTACCTCCCATGGGCTATAGGCAAGCAAGGGAAGGGATTATTTTGGCAGATAACGTGCCTATCTGTCATGCTTTTGTGCCTAAAATTTTGATTGGCCCCTCACTGGGAAAAAGGGAACAATTTTTTTCGCCAATTTGTGGCAGGTATTTTCTAGTCATTGTCTGCAGGGTGACAAATGAACTCTCAGAAAATGTGGGATTTGCAATATTGAAGTGGAAAGCTCGTTTTTTTAAAAAATGTGAAAGGAAAGTCATGTTTGATCATAATTTTACTGGTTATTGTTCATAATTATTAAGCTCGTAAATTAAAGAGCATTTTCATGCCTAATTTTGCATGGTGACTGGTGCATATTGTATTCATTAAAAAATATTGGGTCAGTAGGGCATACTATTAGCTTGATTCGATGCAACTAAGCTGTGTAATTAGCTAGAAAAGGCCGTTAAAGTTGGCTATATTTTAAGCTAATGTTGATTAATTGCTGAAGAATGAGTCAATGAATACTGTACTGTAAAATTTTATGTCATAACTTCACTCAAAAACCTAATGGGCGGAAGAGTAAAAATTAGCTGCATGGATCCGGTTGTGTGAACTCAAATTATGGGAAAAAAATGGCTGATTATGTCTATCATATAGTGTACTGCAGGTAAATTAAATATTGCCAATTGCAATGCAATTAATTTCTCCGTACAGTAATTGGCATGGTTGACGTGACATGCGCAAGTACAACACCGCAAGACCAATTAACTCCCTATCACATTTTTCACCTTCACTATAATTCCCCCCTTACTAAAACAGCTACTTAACAAAGTAGCAGTCCGTAATGTGGAACGATCAGTTAGGAATGCCTTTAGCAGTAGTCACGATCAGCATCTTCCACATGGAAGTTTCCTGTATAACTTCCTGGATACCGGAAAAATAATAAAAAAAGGGGGGCACCTGTTATATTAACTGTACTCTTTCGCTTTCATTCCACTCCTCGATCGAAGTAATTGTACTTCACATTGACCCACATTCTTAGGAGATAAGGATCAGTAGCTGATGGGTCAGTGGCCATAAGTCCCGTTTATGCCACCCACTCCGGATCACCTTATGAATACGAACTGAGAACCGAAGTCATTTTGGTCAAACGTCAAATTGTTGGTGTTCGCCTCAAATTGTTGGTGTTCGCCTGAAATTGAATCCTGGACATTTTCTTAAAAATTTATAAACCGAAACTAATAAGTCGGAAGTTTCTTCGGCAACCGTGTCCATAAGGCTCCTCCCACATGCTGCCTGGGAGCGAATTGGATTATGGGAAAGTTGCTGGCGCCAGTTTGTGGTCTAACCTACGGGAAGTTGCGTCTTGGTTAGTTTTATCGAGTCCGCAGCTGAGACTGGATCGTGAGTCACCACCATACGTCTTGGTGACATGCCACAGTTGGACAGACAGTCGGCACCATGAAGGAGGACAAACAGGAGAACTGGAGGAATCACAAGCCATGGTTCTGGTCGCGACTCAAGAAGGATCCGGTGATTGAAGAGTGCGAATCCGGAAATGTGGTGTTACGTCGTATACGAAACTTACGTCTTAAATCTAAAACCGGTTCGTGGTGTCGTTTGGAAGAACCGGAGCCACCTCCTGATACTAAGAACCGATTGTCACATGTCCTATCCAAAGCCTTTAACCCGGACAAATCCAGAAAGCGTCGGTCGCGCTCGTTGCCGCGCGATCCCGCAGGAGACTGCGCAGGATCGCATAGGACATCGACGTTACTAGCCACACACGTACTGAGAGTGTTACATGATCCTGATTTCCAGAGTCGATCTGGCGTGGCACCATCATCTGCTGGGAGTGCCGGAAGTGAGGAAGGACCCTCACCTAGTCAAAGTTCCGACTATGAGGACCAGGAAGAGCTGGAGCAGGTAAGAGCGCTTTTGCTTTACTGCGCTTCAAAACACATCCTTGTAACCTGTATGCACCGCACCGTTTGAGTTATGGGGATAGTCGGTAGGCCACAGTACATGTCGCTAATAACATAAGCTAATGTAATAATACCAGTTTTTAACCGCAGCGTTCCAGGCTCTTAATCCGGAACACACACCAAAAAAACTGCCTTACATGCGATTAAATGCGGTACTTTTTTTGTGCAACATGTGTCATGGAAAGCGTCTAAGCGTGGGGAGAAAGTTGTTGCAAATTCTATGAAAACAATTCAGGCCTAGCTCTGTTATTCCGAAACTGCTTTTTTGGAGGGGAAGGAAAACTCCGGGAAATACCCTCAACTTTTTTTGAACAATTCAAGTTCTTTCCCAGAGAGTTTGTAAGCGGGGGTTTTTTCATATGAGTCCGGGACTTGTGTAAGCTGGCCATTGCATAAAAGTCTGTGCATAGCAAAATGGCGAAGAATTGGTGTCAAGCAGACGGAAAAGGGAAGTTGGGGAAAATGGGCGTGGTATTTTTCTGAGAGGAAAAAAAAAACTTACTTGACATCTTCAGGTTTTTTTTTTGTTAGAGGCTGCCAAGCACATCTCCTAGTTCTGGTCCTTAGGTCGGTGCTGGCATGAAAGAGGCGGGTAGTGTACACGGTATGACACCGGAGACTCATGCAGGGGACATTACAGATTTATCATAACGAAATGTAGCCAGAATGAATGTTCAAGGTCTAAGGGCGCGGTTTACATGCGATGATGAGTCAAATACTGGGTACAAGCATATGTAATTGGTACCTCGAACATATAAATAAAGTACTGGAGAAAAAATTTTTCCCCCTGAATTTACGTCATGCGCAATGGCACGCTTCAAATTTTGATTTTCATGGATTATTAAATTTGAAAACGAATAATTCAGGTTGCCAGTGGCGCGTAGCTACTGCTGACTTTGAAAGCCGGAAATACCGTAAATAATTTCAAAGTTATCTCGAGGGCATGCCGCGGAACAGAAAAGCTAATCATGACACATGACGTAGCAACGCAACACAGCTGCGGTCACATAACAACACGAATTATAAGCTGGAAAAATTACTTAAAAAAATGTACACGACAAAAAAAATTGTGGGAATGTGGTTTTTAATCATAATTTTGAGTTACATAAGTAGTGATTCACTATCCGAATGGAATTTGTGGCATTCATAGTATAGGATTGTGTTTTACAAAGGTGAGTCAACCCACATATTTCAAATGAGGGTAGATTATAATAATTTAACGTGCAATTCACAATAGTGCGGAGTTTATACTCACATATTGCAGATAGTGTTACTAGTGTACTGTTTCACTTATTTGTGGATATATAGCGTTACAATCAGCAATGTTATTATTTGTTTGCGTTTGAAATCTATACACTACGCCAACTGTGTTATCTAATAGAGTCACTTATGTACTGTTACCTTATCGGTAATCTTTGCGGAAGATTTTGCTCAGCTTTCCATTTAGCAAACATGTGTTATCTCGGTGCACTCCTTGCAAGTACACTGAGTACAATTAATGTGTACAGTACGATACAGATTTTTTTTTAATCCGATATTTTTAGGACAGTATTTTTATGATGCAAAATTCTGAATTTTGCAATATTTTCACGTGTTGCTTTTAATCCAAAATTAATCCAAAAATATTCGAGTTCAATTTGCACAGTTTTTAACTCAATATAAATGTCATTTTTTTGAGCACCTATCCTCATTCAGTTTTTAAGGAGTACTGCTCATTTTTTACGAGTTTTGTTCGAACTTTGGAGTTAAAACTTTAATCTCAGTTATATTTTAGAGTGTTGGTACAGTACTAACCCCACATATTATCTGAAGGAAAGTTAGGAAACGTAAAAGGTATCTCCAAATTGGACTTGGCCATTTAGAAGCTCAGGAAAAACATTCCGTCCATTTTTTCCAAAGCACCGGTCGTGTTTACTTGGCAAAGGTTCCTCCGATTTCGATAACAACCGAGCCTTTCCTCGAACTAACCATTGTGCTTTGTCTTCAGTATATATTTTTTTAAACTTGAGGTCAACCGTATAGAGTCGCCACATAAACTTAGCCCTTGATATCGCAACTTTATCCTTGACATTGCACAATCACGGCGTAGTTTCCAGCCAGTAAAACAAATATGCGCTCTTGATAATTGAGCAAATAGGAAGGGCTCCCAGTTTCAATTCAAGTTCCGGTAGTGCAGGAGCCACTTGTAATTATCAGGAAGCAGAATTGTTTTAAAGAGTAAAAAAATAATTAAGGCTGGTGCGCTAATGAGTGCTTGAGAACGTGCCTGGCTGCGCTGTGAAGGTCTGCGCGTGTGTGTATTCTTGGCTCAGTTGATGTCGAGACCAGAGATGAAGCTAGACTTCTTCCAGGTAGGCACTGAAATAGTTATACTGTAATTAAATTATGGGACTGACGAGTCATTAATTGTGACAATTTACAAACGAAAAGTACAGCTTTCGGACTTTACCCGCAATCAGCAGCATGTAAAGTACGGTACACTCCGTAGTCTGAAAGTAGATTAGGTAGCTCGGACATGCGAACATATGGACAAACTTTCTGCTTGATATGTGATGGGCCAAGTTTCAGGACTCCCAGTAGTCTGAAAGTGGGTTAGGTAGCTCGGACATGCAGACAAACTTTCTGCATAATTATGTAAGCCTTTCAAAAAATGTAGTTTTCGTACTTTTCCCTCAATCAGCAGCACTTTTAAAGCCATCAGTGTGCCAAGTTTCAAATTCTCAGTAGTCTGAAAGTGGGTTAGATAGCCCGGACATACAAACTTTCTGTTTTATTACTATGTAATTATGTAAATGCTAAAAAAAAGTGCACTTTTCGGACTTTTCCTTGAATCAGCAGCTCTTAAGCCATCAGTGTGCCAAGTTTCACTCAGTAGTCTGAAAGTGGGTTAGGTAGCCCTGACATACGAACATACGGACAAACTTTAGTCTGCTTTATGTATAGATATGTGCATCCAGCCTGTTTTTAATGAGTACGGTATGTGGGTCAGTACATTGGAAGCCGATATACCCAATAGAGTCCAGTAATGAACCTCTATTAGTGGCCCTTTAGTGGCTATCTTTAAACTTGGGCCATGTGTTAGTCAGACACACACTTGGCTGGTGATTCATACCAGCTGGTATGCCCCCTTTTGGTTAATCAGCTTTCTTTATTTATCTTCAGCGTCTGGACCATGGTCGAGGACCGGCCACTTTGGTTGGTCGAATGCGTGGTTTGAGACACGACATGCAGAAGAGGATCTCGAGGCTTCGACCCAGCCGAAGCTCTGAGGTGGCCGTTGTGTCGTCGGCTGGTACGGCGACCGGTACGTTCACCGGTACTGCTGCTGCTGCTGCTGCGACGTCCGTTTCGTCCGGAGAGATCGCCGGAGCATCGGTCATCATCAGCAACGCACCTCAGCCCAACGGTAGCATTCTGATGGGCGAGGCTTCCGGTGGAGGAGGAGGTCAAGGGTTGGTGATGACCGTCGGAAGCAACCGTAGTTCACTGTCCGGAGAGGAACCGGAGCCCATATACGCCGGACCTTTCATGGGGAAGGCCAGGGCACTCGTCGACTGCATTCCTAGTCCATACGATCGAGACGCTCTCAGATTCAAGGCGAGTTGGTGGACCAAAATAAAATGATTCTCTGAGTGTCCCCCCACAGTGGGACAATGGCAACCGGTTGCAATGGAAGTCAGGTTGACATTGACCCATTGTATACATTTGTGTTGACGTTACCTTATGGCAACTGGTTGCAGATTGGCATGGCAGCCATACCTGGACAAACAAGCAAACAAACTTTACCTTTTGTAATATTGGCAGAGAGATATACGGTAGTTACTGTAATTGATACGATTTCATGGCGTTGCAATGGAAATCAGGTTAGCATGGCAACCATACCTGTGGGCAAACAAACAAACTTTGCATTTCATAATAATAGAGATGGTTTATATGGTAACTAGGTACTGTAATTAAAAGAGATTTAGGATTAAATGTGATGAGACTTGGGTTGTAATGGTAACCAGTTGTCACGTCCATGGCAACTGGTTGCCATGAAAATCATATTGTAAACCAGCTGCCGTGGAAACTATTACCTGGACGAACAAACTTTGCCTTTCATAATAATTTAGAGATATGGTATAGTAGACCTACGGTAATGTAGGAGATTTAAGATTACATGGGATTAAACTGTTGGGTCGCAATGGTAACCAGTTATTGCCATGGAAATCAGGTTGGCATTGCAACCAATGGCAACCCATTGCCATAAAAAACCGTACCTGGACAAACAAACTTTACTTTTATAATACACGTATAGTGCTGTAGTTAGAGATATAAGATTAAATGGGATTAAAGTACTGTACTGCTGATTATCTAGTTCAGTTATAAGCTGTGTGAATTTTTAAAAGTAGATTTTCAGCTTTAAAATTGTGCTTATTATCTACAGAAAGGAGATGTCATCGATGTGATAACCATGAACCCGAGTGGGCTGTGGAAGGGGAGGATTCACAACAGGGTGGGCCACTTCAAGTTCATCAACGTGGAGGTCCTGCCTGACAAGCCAAAGCACAAGAATAGCAAGATGTATGGAAGGAAGAAGAGCTCCAAGAGGGGAAGGCCAAAGAGCGTGGAGGAACTTCTGCAGAGGATCAGCCTGGAGGAGCACATCTCTGTCTTCGTCCTCAACGGCTACGAGGATCTGGAGCTGTTCAAGGACATAGAGGAGGCCGACTTGGACTACCTCGGGATCACCAATCCAGAGCACAGAGCTAAGATCCTCACCGCAGTAGAACTTCTGCACGATTACGACTGTAAGTGTTGTCAGTACATGTCGACAACGATACCCGCTGTCCCAAACTTGCTGGTTGCTATTTCAAATGACCTTGTATAAGCACTAATTATTAGTAACAACTTGATCGGAATTGACTGTTTGTTGTAGCCAGACATAAAAATAATTGCCAATTTCCTCCATAGCTTCTGACACTCCCGAGACTGATGACCCTGCATCTTCCACTGATGGGTCAGCAAGTCAAGGAGAGTACAAGTCAACCGTGGAGGTGTTCCCCCGGCACTTTCCACGAGACTCTGGATTTTACGCTTCCGGAGACCACTACGGCAGCGGAAGAGGAGTCCTCCGCTACCACTACCGCCATCCTGATGACTCCAACGTGGGTCTGCCGCTGCCACCAGCAACGGATAGCTGCTTTGAGCTCAGCAACAACCTTGATGTCAGCTGCGCTGGAGCTGGCAAAGATGTCGAGGATGGTGCCCTGCTGGACCCAGAAGAGGACGATGACACCCGCAATGATGCCACAAACGTGAAGTCATCCACTGTGATTGTCACCAGTGGTCGTATCCGTGGGGGTAGGGGTAGGACCAGAATTGGTGCTGAGGTGGAAGAGGAGGAGGAGGAGGAAGAGGAAGATGAGTGTCGCTTCAACATACCTGTTCTGGGTCGAGGTGTGATGGCACCCACTAAGATGATGGAAGAGGAAGGCAGGGGTAAGGGAGGGGAAGGTGCGGAAGGAAGGACTGGGAGTGAGAAGTCGAGCGATTCCGGCATCAGCACTAGTTCTAGATCACCCCCGTCATTGCCCAGGAACCACCACAAGAGCAGCCACCACCACGTCTTGGAGGTGGATGACACCCAGTCGCAGCAGCCCAAGCACCTCCCTTCCGGTGATAGAAATAATGCCTTCCAGTAGTCATGTGACAGCCACCTCCCCCCCTCCCCCAAAAAAATAATACGTTTGCATAGTGCCACATCCCGACTCTTTTTCCTGATTCCAAACGGTGCTCTATGTCCCCTAATCTGACACATTTTTTTCCTTCAGTTTTGGTTCCCTTATTTGGTTCTTTTTTCGGTTGACCTGTTGTTGGGAGCAGTGGTGCAGGATGCTGCATTTAAACCGTACTAGAAGTCGTTGCTCCTCGTGACAACTTTTTTGCACATTGTTTATAACAATGGACCAACAATGGATCTGACTACAAACTGCCAACTTCCCCTTTTTTTAATATAAATATTTAAAGTTAGGGCGGTCACTTGGAGCAAAGATTGCCTCCGTACTATTATAGAGACACCGAGAGAATAGTTTGTATTTGCAAGGTGAGTTTAACACTACTTGACAAT
This sequence comes from Catajapyx aquilonaris, assembly GCA_000934665.2. Classification (NCBI taxonomy): domain Eukaryota; kingdom Metazoa; phylum Arthropoda; class Diplura; order Dicellurata; family Japygidae; genus Catajapyx; species Catajapyx aquilonaris. Next base: position 49,283 of record JYFJ02001575.1, read on the forward strand.
CACAATGCAAAGGAATCGAAAGACTGCACCACTGATGTATGAGTTCACACACAACACGCATACACACACTGTACATATCACGTCCGTTATTTTATATTTTGTAATTATGTTCAGTCCGTTTAATTTTTAGTTGTTTTTACCAAGAAGCAAACATATCATTGTATGATTTTTTTGTTTGGCCTCGTCGCCAAATTTGTTTTATAGTTTTCCTTCGCCCTCCCCCCCTTTTTCCTTCAGTTTTTGTACCTCATTATTGCAGTCAGACAATATTGTTTATCCAGCCGTTGTCTCGATGCGGCCGGAATTGAGAGGTTTCCAGGGACACAGGGATGATTGTGTACAGTATTTAGGTTGTAACGTACAGGAGACTTCTCATTCCAGTTGCAGAGAGATGTGTTATACATGATGCTGGAATTTAACATACCATCACTTTGGTGGATAGTAGCTAGGATTCCACCACGATTCCCCCGAAGTGATGGCATGTCAAATTTCCTCACCCGGTATATACTTTTGTAACTTAACAATTCCACAGACCAGGGGATGTAATAAAGCTTCATGCTCTTGTTTGAATAAAGAGATACCAACTACATGATTTGCGGTGTTTTGTATTATGTAACAGGGTATTTAAAGTAACTTTATTTTGTAAGGCCGTGAATGCAAAGGGTTGTAAAGAAATCTCTCTAGTTCATGATGCAAGACTCGTATGTTGGAACCATGTACTTGATGTTGATGAACGCATCTGGGCCCCCATGACGCTCCATCAGCTCCAGCGTCTCCTGGATGAGGTCTCCGAGGTTCTCCCTCTTCTGCTGGCTATAGTCAATCGTGTCACCCACATTGGCTGAAAAGGAAGGAGACGATCCAGTTGGAAATGCTGCTCATACCTTGAAGAAGATTGAAAGGTGGCATGAGCCACTGGCTCATTAATTACATCATAAGAGCCACTTGCAATTGCTTATAACCAGTCTTATCAAAGGGCATCATGCCACTTTCACTCTCCTGCAAGGCTTGTTTTTAACTTATTAAAATGTGAGGATGGGCTGGGAAGGACTAGGACACTTGTTTCATGTGAAGGTTTGGCGTACTTGCCCCCCAGACCCAAGCTCACTCACGGTCTATTTGCTGCTTACAGTTCTTGGTTTTGAACAGGTTGAGTACAGGCATTAGCTGCCTGTAGTAAGGCACCAGGGACTCTCCGATCAACTCGGCTGACAGGATGAGGTGCTGCATCACCTTCAGGGTGGTGCACATCACCCTTGGGTTCCTGGTGTTCAGGGCTCCTGATCAATAAGAACAGTTGAAAAAATAGTTGGGTACACTTTTTAAAAAATATATAATGTTTAACATACTCTTGATAGGCATGATGAGCTGAGGAACTACAGGTAGGATGCGGTTCCCACCGTGCTCCAGCATGTCATGTATTCCCTGGTGAGCGAAGAACTCATAGGGATGAACCAGCTCACAAAGACCATCAAAAAACAGAGGCAGGTAGTGATGGTAATCCAACTTTTCAATCTCCACCTGACAACATAACAATGCAAAAGTAGTGTACACAACTTAACATATAAACATGACAGCCGCCTTACCCTCCAAGCTATCTTGTGTCCTCTGAAGTCATGTTCCAAACCAATGGGTATGTCTCCTCTGAGATAAAATTTCCTGAAGAGCGTCGGAGGAGTGTGTCTAGGTTTAGTGGAGTGGGCCGATGGTGGAGCAAACACCTTTGTGCATCTTTGCCTCGATTGGACCGTAAAGCCTGGCACTTTCCTGAGGTGTGCGCACTTGGCTGTCTCCGCCTGGGCTAGAGCGGACGGCATGGCTGTAAGATCCGGCTTTTTTGGGGGGCAGCCCCTCTTCTTCAGAACCTAGCTCCACTCATGCCCTTCCGATCATTCCTCTTGTTGGGAAAAAAATAGACACACAAAATGTCGCCCAGGTAACCCAAACAAACTGATCGATTTTCAACAAGGGGTATTCAAGTTGACCGCGCACTCAAGGTTACCAGATCAAGCTGACACTACCACAACACTGTTCCATGAAGTAATTTTAATACACTACAATATGTACCAATAAAAAATTAATAAATTATAGTTATTGTTTGAAATTAGTTTTAATATAATTTAATGGAATGTTTTACATCTGGCAACTTTGGAATGTAAACGTCACCGATTCCAAGATGGCGCGTGCGGATTGGGATGAAGTGAAGAGACTTGCGGCCGATTTTCGTCGCGCACAGCTCACCTCGTCGTCCCAAAAGTATGGATATGTCCATGGCCGGATTCGGCACAGTCTGGCCGTTCGAACGATATAAAATATTAGAGGGGTTTAAAGCGTACAGGGGCACACAGGGGCCAACATCTGTTTGGAACATATGTGAAAAAAAGGTGGAATTGTTCTGATTTTTGGAACACATTGTAATTAATTTTGATTAATTAATTAATATGTTTGGACATTGCTAGGGTCGCATTTGGGACAATGTGGCCGTCCGAACGACATAAAATTTTAAGGGGTTTAAAGCACCGGATGGGCAAAAACATCTTGTTTGGAATGTGGGGGAAAAAAAGAACACAATTTGTAATTAGTGTTCTAATTAGGAGAACACTGTAATTTGACAAATTGTTGTAATTTAACACAATGTTTTTTATTCCAGGTTGTCTGAACGCAATTGTATCGAGATTGTGAGCAAGTTGGTGGAACTTAAGCTGATAGATGTGACGTTCACGACTGACGGCAAAGAGTACGTGACGGTCCAGCATGTCAACAAGGAAATACGGGATGAGCTGTACGTTAATCACGGAAGGGTCAACTTGGTTGACCTCTCGCAATCGCTCAAGCTGGACCTGACCCAGATTGAGCTGCGGACGGCTGAACTGATCAAGTCGGATAAGAGCAATTTGCATCTGGTTTTAGGCCAGCTGATTGAACGATCCTATTTGGATCGTATGTGCGAGGAGATTAATGAGTTGTTGGAGACTAAAGGCCAGGTGCATATCGGGGAGTTGGCCAAGTCGTATGACCTGCCTGGAGATTTCCTGCACCGGCAGCTTGAAAAGCGGCTTGGGAGTATACTGAAAGGTCAATGTCATCCGTCGGATCCGAGGCTGATTTTCAACCAGGCTTTCATCGGAAAGTGGCAAGCTTGGATGCAAGGAGTGATGTCTGCCATCACCCGACCGACTTCGCTCGCACCGATTTTGTCCAGATGCGCACTTCCAGAGGCATTGTTTTTCAGTAAGTGTAAGTAATTACGATGTGTGGGATTTTACTTAAACTGTCTCTTCCCTCCAGGCGTTATAGACAATCTGATCCGGAGCAAGCGAATAGCAGGGACTGTCAGTGGGGGCCAAACAGCGAGCCAAGCGACGTTCATCCCTGCATTGCATTCACGCTCGCAGAATGAATGGGTCGAGAGCTTTTACCATCAGAACGGATACCTCGAGTATGACAACCTCGTGCGCTTAGGGATTACGGACCCAAAGGGGTTTGTGAAGCGCAAGTACCCGTCAGAACCTCTTGCGTTCCTTCCATCTGGATGCGTTGGACGGGTGTTGACAGAGCAGATTGATGAAGCTGTTGGCGAGGCCTTGGCTTCGGGATCATGGCTGGATGTTATGCCAATCCTTCCGACTGTGTTTGGAACTGGGGATGCTAACCAGTTACTCCAGGACGCATTGAAGAGGAGGAAGGAGAAGTGCGGACAGATGGCATCAATATTGTGCGAGACCATGGTTGCAAGCGACTTCCTGTTGGAGCAGCTTCGGAAGGGCTTCAACGATCAGATGCAGACAAAGGCGGAAAAGGACGTGACATCAGGAGCATACATCAAGGTGAGTAGATTTGATTTGATGGATGCCTGTTAATAAGTTGTTTCCATTTTTGTCAATAGGCTCAGATGGATGCAAAGTCCAAATCGGGAAAGTACGACGCGGAGGATTCAAAGCGTGATAAGAAAGAGGAGCGTCGGAAGAAGGCGGTCGGTGGGAAAGGAGGTGGCGGAACTCAGGGTAGGGAAACGAAGACGAAATCCACCAAGAAGCGTGCAGCTCGCCGCCAGGTTGAATCGTCCGACTCGGAGCCGGAGGAGTCCACAGCGGCCAAACCAGGAGAGCTCGACTTCCTCTCGTTAGAAGAGATACAAACCCAGCTGTCAAAGCAAGACCTACTTAAAGATGCGCCGGAAGAACTTGTCGAGGCCGTCGCCACGCAGTTTTGGCCTCGTTTGCAGAAGGAATACCAACAGGCAGTCCGGTCGTCATTTGAAGCGTCTGTTGCGAACGCAAGTCAGACCAGACGCAAGACTCACGTGGGCCTGCAGGACAAGATCGCAGGTCTGGTTGGCAATTTGAAGCAGTTTGAGAAAGGTTTGGGCCAGTTCAAGAGTGGCGAGGTGCAAGGGGCGTTGGCGAAACATCTTCTCAGGACGCTGTGTACCGATGTGGTCAATGACATTTTCGCGTACCTGGCGCAAGAAAATATGCTGCAGGCCGGTGATAAGGAGATGACCGCAGAGGTAAGGAGTTGCATTCTGTAATTGTTTATAATGAATAAATTGCCACAATTTGTTTTCCAGTCGAGAAACAAGCTGCTGACAAAGTTACCTGAGGAAATGCACGAGCACCTACGCAAACTGAACAAGAGCTTATCAGGGAAGGGCGTAGACGAGTTCCTAGCCGCTTTGGAAACTGTTCTGGGGTCTTCAGTGTGCGACATGGTTGTGAAAAAGCCGGACAAGAAGAAGGAAAAGTGAGATCTACATCTTACTCTATTCAAAGACCGTTCACTAATTTGCTTTTACTTGTTCTTGATTAGGCAAGTGGTGTCAGCGCATCGCCAGGCTTTGATTGAGCAGCTGACAGTGTGCCTTGATCCGGCCGTGACTCTTCACCTGTCCGTCATAATATTGTTCCAGACCTTAACCCAATGTATGCTGCATGCCTCGGGGAAGTTTGTCCCACAGATACTTCTATACCTGCAACCACACCTGGAATCCGAAGCTTACGACACGCTTCACACATATCAAGGTGAGTGTCGTAGCAGCTAACTACTGCATCTCCCGCAAATTATCGCTATTGTGCCATACAGGTCTGGTGATGAAGCAGCTGACCATAACAGACGAGGAGGACGAAGAACTGAAGGACGTGAAGCTGCAGTTAGAAGAGCTGACCCCAAAGGTCAAGGAAATCGCAGTCACAACGAAGAAAAGCGTGCAGAAGGCAGCTGACAAGGAAAATTGAGGCGACTGCAGACGATTGCAATGTGCTGACGATTTCGTAGTTTGAGGCTTGGTTACCAGTTTTTCCAAGTGAGGGTTTGCTTGTTGGGTAAGTTGGGTTCCAAAAGTAATTAAAAATCACTGATTACAAACATTGGTAATTATTGCTGTATTGCACACACCATGGGGCCGTGCAGACGGGCCCTGGCCAACTTCCAGGAAGTTGGCCTACGTTGTAAGCCGTGGCCTGGCCGTGGCTTGCCAGGTGTGAACAGTCGCGGCCGCGGCTGGGCTTGGCCCGTCTGCACGGCCCCAGTGATGGAGTACAACGTAAATCTGATTGTGTATGCTTATGCAGCGTTGAATTTTAAAACATATTAGGAGCCCAATTTGCCTCTTCCGTTACGTGGGATGTGGTGCTAAAAGTAATTTTGCGGAGTATTTCAGTTTGACTTTCAACCAGTGAATTGTTTTTTGTAATGACAATCTCATTTTTGCCAATTACAAAGGGAATTGTTCAATTCACGTTGTGGTTTTTACGTCCAGAAACCCTCACCTTTTTTCGCCCCGATTTCGCCCGAAGTATGGTCCTCTTTATTTTGTCCCTTTACATTTCAGTTCATTTCAACGTATGAACACAACAAGTTTATCTCTTTGCTAATAACATCCACAAAATCGACAAACATAATCGCTAAATTGGGCCGCTTATTGTTGCGCAGGTTGTTTCCCCATTTGGACTAGACACTCCCACATGAAGGGCAGCTTGGAGACGTAATCCTCGTACCACTCTCCTGCTGCCTTCTCCTCCACATCCGCCATGTCCAGGGACTGCTTCAGTATCTGCAGAGCATCTAGCTCTCTGTTAAACTTTGCTTCCTCGTCAACCACCATCTGGATGGCCATCCGCATCTTGACAGTCGGCGCAGATGGTTGCTGGTGGTTGCCATCAACTTATCCCTTTCTTCCCCGATTGTAAGCTGGAAGTGCAAACTGAGATTTCGGGGGGAATCTCACCTCATCGTTAGATCCTTGCACTCCACATCTCTTCCAGGTAGTACACTCGTTTGGCGTGTGTTGACATAGCCGTGTCCTTCTTCTTCCGTGCCGCCATTAATTTCCGCAGATATTCCTCCTCCTTCAGGAACCGATCTCGCTGGCCACTGCACCTTTAAAATCGCTATTGTTTCTAACGGCTATGTTGCGCCTGATATTATCTGAAAAGCATGTACAGTCGGATGTAAGTCCATACTAGGGATTACACTTACTTTATATGTCAGCCTGTGCAAAATGCAAATAATTATTTAGCAATTTGCACAGGCTGTCCGACCATTAATATTGGACAAGCCGTTATTAACCGTACTAATTAGGTGTCAATAATTGCATAGTACCTGGAACAATCCTTCTCGTAGCCAAAAAAATAATAATTGTGATTTGTTTGACAATTATCGCATTCCGTTCAATTATTATTGTTATTGAACAGAATTCGTAAATTCGAAGAAAAAAAAAAGGAACTGCCCGCGCAAATCGCACAGCCGCTATGGATCCAAAACAGCAGCCGACAGCTAATATCCGCAGTAGCCATTAAGCAAAAGCAGCTGTGGCTACAAACGGCCCTCCCCTTTACCATTGTTGCTGATCCCAAAGAGAGTCGGCAACAATGTGATAATAATTGTTGAGGAAGAAAAAAATTATTAGAACAATTATGGAGCAAGGTGACAGGTATGCACGCTTATTCTGGTCTTATGAGCTGCATACGGTTGCGTTGAAGTATTCATTGTACGTATAGTGCGCTCCCTGCCAGTTATTATTGTTGGGGTATGTATCGACCCGTATGAAGCTCATTGCTTATTGATGGCTCGTTGCTTATTGATGGCTCAAGGCCAAGGTGGGGGACATGTAGTATGTTGAATGCGATTGAGCAAAAGTCGTGGCTGCAGTCGCAGTTCGGGAGGACACCCCTTTTTAAATTGTTGCGGATGTTGCTTTCTCCAGCATGCAGGATGCGGATGCTGAGGCCAATGATGTGTTGCAGTGGCTTGAGGCTAGTCTGGGAGATGACTCGGTGCTGTGCGATGACCTGATGTTGCCAAAGAGCAAGGACGTTGAGGTACAAGGTGCTAACAGAAGATCAAAATCGTTTTTTACATTAACAATTTTATTGCAGGATGATATTGTACCGTACAAGAGGCGGAGGACGTGCAATGAGGATTCGGATCCTTCTGCATTCAACGGAGATTCATGCCAGTCTGAACTGATTTTTTACGCAGCAAGCACCGGAAGCAATCGCAAGCAGAAGGACGTGCATAGGACAGATTCAAGCACTGCCAAACACAGAAACGGCCTATGCACGTCCAAGATGGTTTCCCATCCTGATAATGGGACCCAGTCGGCCTGCGATAATTACAAAAATGACAAACGTAAGAGAGGTGAAATTATTTTGCGGAGAGGTATAGTAGGGGTTAGCTAACTTGTGGGTTTAGAGAGGTGGCTTGTGTCCTTAGCCCCGCCCTGTACCGGTCAACCAATCTGTATTAGATTTCAAAGGGGATGGGCGTTATGTTATAAAACCTCAAAAATGAGATGAGTTTGTTTGTACACTAATGCAGTTGGTAAAATATTTCCCCCACCAATCATTCTAAATTCCATACAAAAAAAACAAAACTGAGCAGGGGGCGGGACTAATTATGGTTGCCAAGGACACAAGCCACCTCCCAAAACCCATAAGTTAGCTTACCCCTACTATAATGTAGGAATATATTTTGTTTAGCACGTTCGGCTGTTTATGTAATTAGAGCGACAGGTGTATGTAACTAATCGTGATTTATTATACAGACATCCAGTTATGGGAGGGCAAAAACCCAGCGCAATTCTTGAACGAGGTGTCGCAGAAGAAAGGATGGAAGCCTCCAAAGTACACCGAAATCGAGAGGAGCGGACCGTCACATTCACACAGTTTTCGTTTCCAGGTAAATTCCTTCCCGCCAGCTATAATCGCAACTTGTGTCATATCAAGTATGCTTTTAACAATGCTTTTGCCTAGTAAACTCGGCTGGATATGTACAGCACAGTTTATGCTTACCTGAAAGAGTGCGTATTGTTTCATAAGGTGTTCTATCCTTCAGGTTGAATTGAACGGACAGTTGTTTGCCTCCAAGCATTTTGCGCAGACCAAAAAATTGGCCAGGCAGTACGTCGCGAACACGTGCATCAAGAAAATGAGGCTGGGATAGTTTCGGGTTTAGTTTTCTGAAAGACTGGTGTTCGACGTAAGTGTATTAAAATACTGATCTCCCATCCCCAGTGTGAACTCATATTTTCGCAATTTGTATTTCCTTATTCTGTACATGAACTTGTAAAGGTAGTGACGTAAGTATTATGCAAGGTGTGCTGTGTAGCATGCAGCTATTTAATTTATAAATGTAGACACACTGATGGATCGTAATAAAGTGCTTTTTTTTAAACATTGTCAACATTTCCATTGTACTCGTATTGTAGATAGAATTTTATCAATACAGGTCATGTCGTTTAAACCACTTTTTAAATCAATATCTTTGCTGCGTGTTTGTAAGTGGATTGTGAATTATTCACTGCCAGCAGTGGGACATGACAGACGTTTCTTACACCGAACATGATTTTAGTACCATTGCGGAGTCCGTACATTTGCCGGGTTTTACTTTAGCAAGCGTACAATTAATTGCTGTTGACGGAGAAAGGCTATGGAAATTTTTCATATCTACTTTTGCCAATGCTTAGTGCACATTTTTGTAAAACTGTTGGCAAAATTTTATGCGATCTTACGCTGCTATACATGAAATTGTTGTGTGCGCTCTGTACAGAGCATATGCGGCTACCTTACAAAGCAGTCTCAACTACGATGATGACAAACTGTACCCTGAACGGTCATGTGTAATTTTAGCACAATTGTTCCAGCATAATTAGTGCTAAAAAATTAATTAAAACAAACTGTCAATCGCAACCTAATAAATAGCTCAAGTTGTCAGAACCAGCACCTGTCAAACTAAGCCGCTATGCTATTCCGTATCATATTCGGTTCACAACTTCCATTTCCCCGGCATCTGATTGGTCAGATTACATCCGAGCCGTGATTTGATTGGTCTGATTGCACGTGTAAACGTCAATCTACCAAAAAAAAAGCGGAGTAATGGCCGCTTATTAGTTACAAAAAGAAAAAAAGAAAAAAAAAGTGTTCTAAAAAGCAATATGGCGTGTTTGTGAAGTGACGCTCAAGTTCGATCCACGTTCGAATCTGGAAAATGCAGCCGTGTTCGGTCCTTCCCGGCATCTGGAAAGGTGCGGGCGGACACAGGGGCCGACCAGGGGCCGACCAGGCGGCTAGAAGTGGAAGAAGTAGGAGGAACAAGACGAATTGGAGAGAGAGTCCACTTCGAACACACGACGACATGTAAAAAAAATATCCATCGGGTCACTCGCCAGTCTGAAAATTGGATTTAAAAAGAGAAGAACAAACAGTATAATCAAAAACAGAAGGGGTGCCGAGCTGATCGATTTGTTTGGGAGCAATTTATTCGAGCCATGTCGACCAAAGGTAGAGGTGAGTTTAGTCGGAAGCCGCTTGCTGACATGTCAGGTGAAAAAACTTGCTCCTTTAGTACGTAGAACAGAATATTAATAGATCAAGTTTAAAGTAACTGATATTTGGTACAAAGCGTACGTACGTTACAGGCAACGTTGACGTTCACTTCATTTTACGACCTGTCGTGCAATAATGATTTCTGTGTATATTCTGTTCTGTGCTATTGTCTTTAATTTATTAACTATTTATATGTGTTTTCTAATCGAATTAATAATAATAATAATATAGCTACCAGCGCCTTACGATTGAACGAACTGTCATGCAGGAATCAGTAATGTTTTCGATTCGTTTTTATTTATTTTCTGTTGCATTTATTCTATTCTATTCATTTGTATTTATTTTCTGTTCTAATTGATTCTATTCATTTCTATTTATTTCCTGTTCTATTTATTCTCCTTATTCTATTTAATTAATTTTCTGTTCCATTCTATTCGATGTATTTTCTGTTCTATGCTATTTAATTTATTTTCTGTTCTATTCCATTTAATTTATTTTCTGTTCTATTCCATTTAAATTATTTTCTGTTCTATTCCATTTAATTTATTTTCTGTTCTATTCCATTTAATTTATTTTCTGATCTATGCTATTTAATTTATTTTCTGTTTCATAATCGAGTTAATAATAATATAACTGCTAGCATCTTATGTGATAGTTGATGGGAGAGTGCAGCAGTTTAAGTGTCTTTTTATATGATATCAAAAATGACTGGCACCTTGTGACATCAGAAGAAAATTTATCGGCCGGCTGACCTTGGTGCAGTGGATAGCATGTGTATTGTTAAAGAAAGACAATTACATTTCTAATTCAATTGTCTGTGTGTCATTTCTTGCGAGGATAACCTTTGGAAATGGGGTTGGACAGATTGTGCCAGTTTGACGGTTTATTAATATTTTTAAACTTATCCCAATAAGGCTCACAACATTGTGGTTTTTTCACGTTTATTTATCTGTTGCAAAATTGAAAACTTTTTTTAAAGAGAGTTAAAAAACTGGAGTTTGTAAATTGTATATGCCATTCTTTCAAATTAAAAACAGCTACAGAACACACTGGATCTTCAATAAGTTTATTGTAATTTTTGGAGTTGTGCTTAGATAAAATAGGTCATAAGGTCATCTTTTAATAAATTGGTCATTATAAAATTCGATAATTTCAGGCCCAGGGAGGCCTCCAAAGGTGCGTTCGGTGTGTATGTGGTGCGGAGAAAACAAACAGCCCCTCAAGTACGTCCTGCCGACACGTACTGGGAAAAAGGAGTTCTGCTCACAGAGTTGCCTCTCCGAGTTTAGAAAGGTCGAGATTAAGGTAAGTGTTGAAATTCATGAGCGTCATGTACCAGCTACTGTTTTACATATAAATTCAAATCCCTGTCATGTAAATCATGCCAGATGTTACTATCAAGTACTGTACTTTGAACCGGCTGTTGCAAGTGTTCAGGAAAAGTTTTTCATGAAATCAGTTGACTATTTTTGGAAGGTTGCGCTCTGAAACACTTACACCATTTTAATAAGGAAATGGAAGATTTTAATTAATTCACGCTGGCTTTCGTGGAATTGATATGATTAATTATGATCTGTAATGACCTATGCACGTTAAGAGCTGTTATTGGTTATTATCAATTAAGCCTGCTTCTTATTTTCATGTGAGCTTTGTTCCCGACTCATAGATCTGAGATTAAGCTGCCATGTGTTTGCGCAACAGTCTAAATATAGTAATTGCAAGGTGCCTGCACAGAGTAAATTAACATATGACTCAAAGCCATAGATTGAAAGATGCATGCACGAGCGTCACAAGCTGCAGCTCTGCATATTTATGCACGTGAAACTGCTATGTAACCATGGGAAGTAATGAGATTTTTTAAATCAGTAGATCAGTCAGTATTTATGACTATAATGTTAGCTATACAGCGAAGTTTCAAGGTGGAAGAAAATATGTTGACAGTTTGCATGCGATGCACATGCAATTGATCCATGACTTCTTGGCTTCTGTACCAAATAGTTTACATGTCACCTTTTCACTTGCAGTCTACGTGTGCCCTCTGCGACACAGTGATTCGAGGCCCATCCGTGCCCCTTGATCAGGGTGGACATGTGAAGGACTTTTGCTCGACTGACTGCTTGGTCAAATACCAGAGGAGAGACCCCGAGGCCAAGAATGATCCCTCTCCGCATCCCTCCCACCCTCACCCTCCATCCGCAATTGATTCCCCTTCCTCGTCAGGTGGTGCCAGTCGGAAGGGGACCTCCAATGTTGCAAGGGGAGCCAATATTTACATGGAGTTCAGATGGGAGGATTATCTGAAGGTAATTACGTTGTTGTTGTTGTGATAGGTAGATAAACATGTTACATTATTTTATTGATAACATTTAAGGAGACCGGGAGCATAGCAGCACCTCCAGAGTACTTCAAGCAGCATCCAACTCCACCTGCAAATGAGTTCAAGCCTGGGATGAAGCTAGAGGCTTTGGACCCCCGTAACCTGACGTCAACATGCATTTCCACTGTGATTGGAATACAAGGTCCTCGCCTCCGTCTCCGCCTGGATGGGTCAGACAACAAGAACGACTTTTGGCGGCTTGTTGACTCGAACGAGATCCACCCCATCGGACACTGCGAGAAGAATGGAGGGATGCTCCAGCCGCCACTCGGTTTCCAGATGAATCCATCTTCCTGGCCGCTCTTCTTGCTGAAGACCTTGAACGGTGCGGAGATGGCACCAGCCAAGATTTTCAAAAAAGAGCCAGTGGCGCCAAGATCTAACCAGTTCCATGTCGGAATGAAACTGGAGGCAGTGGACAAGAAGAACCCACATCTAATCTGCGTGGCCACTGTTGGAAATGTCAATGGAGAGATGATACACGTCACCTTCGACGGGTGGAGAGGTGCATTTGACTACTGGTGTCGGTACGATTCCAGGGACATTTTTCCAGTCGGTTGGTGCACCAGCAGTGGACACCTGCTGCAGCCACCTAGGCAGAAGAGTGAGTTGGATGTGAAAAATTACATAAGAAAGCAAATGGGTGTTATCACAGCGGGTGCTTGCCAAACATTTACTGATGATGTCATGCATTCGGAATTTTTAAGCATTTGAGTAACATTGAAAGTTATTTCTGCTCACTTTTATGCCTTTCCCCAGCGGTTCCTTCAGCTCAGAGGCACAAAGCGCAAGTGTACATCACGCCTGCTCCAGCGGAATCACCGACCTTGCCTCCTACGCCAGCTAAGGAGACAGTTCCCACTTCCACAACACAATCCAGCAGCCACAAATCTCCAAACGTCACTGTGACAGAACCTGACACATCCACCATTCCAAAGCAGAATCCTACAGGTATTTATGGCTTGGTAGAATCCACGAGGTGCGATTAATCCAGGCCCTGTTTCAGTGTGTGTGTTCGTGAACCACACCTGCACTTGCGGGCCTTACATGGACCCACGCAAGGTCGGGGAGCTACCCGTGCAGTTCGGCCCCGGATCCATGAACCGTGTCCTCCGAGAGGCCATCCAGTCGATAGTGGACTCGGCCCTGGATCCAAAGCAGATGTTGGGCCTTCTGAGACAAGGTGAAGGGAAGGTGATTGTGAGCGCAGTCAGTCCACCTCCATCCCAAGCCTCCCCATTCGACAGCCCCCACCACCCTTCCAAGGCCCACCACATCACCACCAGACTCCCGGCCATCCACAAGGTCTCGGAGTTCTGGAGCTTCCTGGAGGTGCTGTTCGAGGACCTCATGTGCTGCGAGAACTTTTACACCAGCCAGCCGCTTGGACCACAGGGATGCAGCAAATGTTCGAAGCAGGTGGTTCTCTCTCATGCGAAAAAGGATCGAGGTAAAATAATGTTCATGTTTTTTTTAATGAGGGCATGTAATTTTCGTAACCTTATTTTCACAGAGGAATGCGAGGGGGTGAACGGTCACACTGCAGAGAAGAGGCGTTGGTCGTCTGATGGATCTCAGCCTAAGGCCAAACAAGCCAGCAAGAGTGGGTCCAGGGCAGCTGCCGAGATGGAGGCGGCCACCTCGACTACCACAAACCCCGATCCCCTCCCACAACCAGCTCCGACCCCACCTTCGATGCCTCCTGCCGGGGACCCTGCCGAATGGACCATCCACCAAGTCATACGGTACATCAGCGGGATGGATCCTGCCCTCGGAGTGCATTCGGACTTGTTCCGGAGACATGTACGTCTCTGCTGTACACACAACATGGAACAGCTACTAACGGTGCGTCTTGCATTTTAAGGAGATCGATGGGAAGGCCATGCTGCTGCTCAATTCGGACATGATGATGAAGTATATGGGGCTGAAGCTGGGGCCTGCCCTCAAGATATGCAACATCATCAACAAGGTCAAGACCAACAAGCGGCACTAGGAGATTTAAAATTTACAAGATTTTTGTTGACGGGGGTCGGAAAAAGTAAAGTGCTAACTTTCAACTTCGGTAAAGGCTGGTTTTTCGTGTGTGAAGGGTTTCTCGCAATCCTGAAAAAAAAAAAAAAAGAAGAGTACAAAAAGGGTGTGTGCATAGCGTAAGGCTGCTAGCATCAGTTTTTGAAAGAATGGTGCTGCTGGCGGAAGTTGCGGTAGTCTACTCTCCATTTGTGGGGGAAGGAGTTGGGGGTTTGTTGTGTAACGCTTTTTGTGAAAATAGTTGTGCAGCATCGGTTATTTTGAAATCGCTTTTTGGAGGTCAGGAGAGGCCGTTTTATGCAATATCACACTTCGATACCTTGCTTTTTCAATATGCAATTACCTGCTTTAGTGCTTTATTAGTCATAAGTTGTTTCCTTGCCCGAAATGGAAGTGTAGGCCAACCGGCAAACACGGTGACGTAATATTTGTTAACATACGTAACTTTTCTGCACCAAGTATTATTGAGAGATACTCTTCACATATTATTTTGTGAGATCATCACAGGTAGAGATGTTAGGTTCTGATAAACAAGTGGTGTTTAATTTAACCCCCCCACTGCTACAACGCTACATCACAATTTACGTGGCTTCTGTGATTTCAACCCAGTGAAAAGGACGAATTTAGTTTAATTTAAGCTTAGTGGCTAGTCTTGTGTACGTTGACACCTTTCGTTTTCCCCCAAACCCGCCCAACACCAAATCGTCAAAAAAATAAAGGTGTGATGGAAGTGGTAAAGTGGCAGATCTCAGGATATGCTTATGATCCAATATTAACAAGGTTTAAAATTTATTGAAAAAAAACAAGACTGACGGCAGCTGTGCCCCAATTATATGGAAGTCATGAGGAGGAGACACCCGTTTTGTTGTTGATGTTTTCTTGTTCTTTTTGTTTTTAATAATTTTTCTGCCTTTGCATCCCTCTCCAAAAAATGTCCCATTCTCTGATCTAGATGTTGGGAAAATTACTGTGCATAACACAATATTGCAGATTATCTATTTTTAGACCCAACCAAAGGCTAGTTGTCTATAATATTGATCCTTCTTCGTTCCTACTGTCCATGTATAGCGATTAGTGAATCTCGAATCAAGGTGTCAGTGTCAAAACTTATAATGGAGCGCTTTTACTTTGGATCTGATTTATTATGTCTAGTTGCATAATGTACACGGTTTACGTAGCACAGTTTTAAGTGCGTGATCAGCAGCTACCTTTAAAAAAAAAAAAAATTACCAGTGCAAATTTAATGTATGGTGTCTTGATTGTTGCAATTGTCCAGTATTGGCGTTTGCCACCCCAAAAAAATGGTAAAACTGCAGTAGTGTGCAGAGTGTGTATATGATTGTTTTGAATTATTCTTTAAAAAATCTCACCAGGTGAGAGAGAGAGAAAGAGCCAATGTGAACACCATTATGCAGAATTATGTGTTGGCAATAATAATTGAAGTACTGGTGAAAAAGTACTGTAATGCAAATACACAGAGAAAGATTTATGATCCTATAGCTGAAAAGAGTTGTAATTTTGTCGAATCCTGAAAATTTGATTTCTAGCTGTTTATTTTCACAGGTTGTGTTGATGCTTACCGTATGTCATCATCGCCTGATAGGTCCTGTGTTCACTCGGCCAATTCATGTCAGCTTGGGCATGTAGTACTACCGGGTTCATTAACAACGGGTAGTATTTACTGAAGATACCGAGGCAACTGGCATCAAGCATACCGACAATGGGCTTCTCCAGTAAGGGAGTTGCAGCGTTATCCTATTGTTGGCACTACAACTACCCAGGAAACATTAATTTTGGGAGTATCAGACAGCCTCAGGTCGGATAAGGATCCCGATCTATCTTCATTTAGACCCAGCAGGCCTCTTTGCCACGCCGCAGCTGAGAGGTGTTATGTGAAAACCATAGAAACCCACAATGGGGGTCTTAAATTCTTGTAATGAATAGCCCAATCTATACCTGGCTCTTCCACCCCTCTTGGCACATCAAAATTAGGTAAATGTGTTTATCCTCTTGACGCAAGGTTCAAAAATTGGCAAGTTTTGGTAGCGATGACCAGTGTGTCTTTAAAAAAGTGTAAGACGTTTTGGGTTCAGAAAATGCAGAAGTATGCTTAAACTTGCTTCGAGATCAGGCCGTTTCATTAACGCATCTTCATGTCATCCTCTAGGCGGTGCTCTAGGCCGATTAGGAGCATGGCCGAGTGATGGAAGCTCACTGGAAACACATTTACATGTGAGTACTAACAGTCAATTTCCATCCCAAAATTGTTTTCCTGCCACTTTCCGGATTCAGGACTGTGTGACATACTCTCATGAAATTTGCATCATTTTTGCTAATTTTGTGTCGAGAGAAACAAGCGTCTATTTTTCATCCACTTTTTACCTGCCAGCATATGCACAACTTGCTTGCTTGCCGTAGAACAACGTCCAGCTCCACGCAATCCAGATATCGCAGCATCAGAGCTGACTTCATTTGCAACCTGGAACCAGCATGTCCAGTAAAGTTCCTGATAAAGGTGGAACGTCTGAATCCAAAAATGAGGCAGCAAAGTCCAAACGATCGACACTGCAAGTCACCGTCGTGGCAGAGGCGTCCATGCATTACATGACCAAACAGACCAAGGTTCCGAAGGATTATCCAGAGATCCTGAAGCAATACACCAAAGCTGCCATCCGGTCCCAGCCGAAAGACCTGCTGGCCTGGTCAGCTGCGTACTTCCGGTCTCTCGCTGACGGTACGAAGCCTGCCATGAAAGATAAGTTCCAGCTACCATCCCATAGGACCGTGGCTCCCACTGGACTGACTCGAAAGCACCTGAAGCAACTTCACGCCAAGATGAAACTAAAGTTGGAAGTAGACTCGCAAGATCTGTCTGCCAAATGGGTCACATTGGGTCTGAACAAACAAGAATTGGAAACCCTGCTTAGGTACGGAGGACTGCAACAAAAGTTCCCCTGGAGAATCTTTGTTGCGTTGGCGGCCCACATCATCACTAAGGATATGAACGAGGCAATGGTCATGGTGTGCCGGGTGATGAGCAACGAGCCTTCGGGACTCGAGCCGGTCATTCCGTTCTGCCTCTTCAGAGACACGTATATGTACCTCTGCGGCTTGGATCCCGAGGCCAACCTGGATCGTGCTGAAGGTTGCCTGGTGTACCTAGGGAAAGTGGCGACAACTAACAAATGCTCAATATCTCCGTTCGATATAGAAGACCTCTTGTGTCCCAGACTCACCTAAAAATCCAGTGTGATGAGTACCATTTTAATAAATATGTAAAGCGTATCCGAGCTTAATTAACGAGAATCGATAAACTAATGACGTCTTTATTAAAAACCGCAAAACAACGTAAGGTGCATTTTTTGACTAAACTTATGTCGCTCCAGTGTACATTTAGGATTTATCTTTTATATCTGCACTATTTTTATCTACTCTATTTTATGCTATCTTGTTGTCCATTCCGCATTAATCAACCGGTGGTAAAATTTTGTCCAATGTTGTAGCTGCAGCCATCTGCTGCCAGGCAGGAATATTTTTCTAGGGTAGTGTGGCATAATAATTTTCCTTCCCTTCCAATGTGTCCTTTTGACTGGTGGCCCTTTAGAATCACTTATCCAACATGACCTTGACAAGCAGTAGGCAGTGGACAGTTGGGGCGAGTGGACATGCAATTCTTATTGCATCTGGACTGGAAGGTTTGTATGCTGTATGGCTCAACTGTTCAGAGCACAAGGGTATCATTATTGCATTAATAGTTTATTTAGGCCATTAATGCATATGTAATTTCAGAGAGACGTGACCTTGCCTGTCTTTTTGGAGAGATGTGCCAACTGCACGACCTTGATGATATTGGGCAAGAAAATGGCGTCGGTTGAGCAGGATTGGATTATTGCAACGATTTCAAAAACTAGTAAGTATTCCTAATTATGATGTTCTTAATGCTCTTAAGTTGCAATGGTCATATTGGGCATTAGCTGCTAATATTAGACCAAATTGAATTACACATTCAAGCTCTAAATTTACCCTCAACGACATTGAAGGATTACTCTTATGTGTACTATACTAATTAGTCATTACACTTTTCAGAATGATGATTGGTCTCTGGACATCACCTGCCTGATTCTGCCAAACCAACAACCACTTTGGCCTCATCCAATTCAACTTCTGGAATCAAGCCGTGCGAGATGCCTCAGTTGCCGCATAAACACTATCCTGGCAGACCAGACGTGGACATGGTAAGCATGACACTTGTACCTTGTAGCAATGTTGGTCAGTACAATCATGGAAAAATGTCTCTTGATGCTAAATTTTATCTGATGATGCAATAATTATGGCTGCTGGGAGGTAAAGTACATTCTGTAAAAGTTATTACGACAGTCTCTGCCACACAGATGTTACATTCCAGAAATCGTTATACAACAAAAATTGTCACGTTTGTTTTCCAAGTTTGTGCTTTGAGTCTTAGAAGAGTATTGACGTCATGGCGTCATGGGCCTTTAATTGTCAGTTACGCTTCTGATGAAGTTGCCAGTCATAGTTTCCTAGTGTGATGTCAGTACTATATTCTAAGGCTGAATACGGGGGAGATTTCATGAATAAATGGATGCTAAGAGATGAGCAAGTATCAGTTCATTCAGTGCATATGTAACGGCATTCTGGCATCAAAATATGACACCTTGTAAGATTTTTTGAAACTATTACATTCCTATACTGCAATACCACTGCAAAGTGCTCATGTAACTGGGCATGAATGATCCCAGTTAATGTATGCCAAGCAGATATTTGCATTATTAACAGATGTGAATAGTGGCAATATTTAATGTGCGGTGTTAAAGGCAATAAAAGTAACTGTTTAAATGAAGCTATTTGGCTGACTCATACAATATGTCTCTTCAATTCTTGAGCACTCTTAGCCCATTGGACCTAATTGGCAAATTAACTCAATACAAGTCGTAACTGGATCCATTGGTTTTCATTCGCCATTAACTTCCTATTTGTCTTGCGTCCATTCTTTTCAGTTCATCAGAGTGAATTAAATTTGCCAATTAAGTAAAAGGAAATGTTCTTTGAGACATCTGCTGAACTAATTATTTTGAAATTGTGATTGGAAATAACTGAGACTTTCATTGTCAAGTGACGATAACATTGCAGAATTTGAAGTCCAGTAGTTCAAGACAAATTGTGGGAAGCAATTGTGGGCGGTGAATAGGCCACCTATTCACTGCCCACAAATGCTGACAAAGATGTTGATCTTGAAGACGTTCATCCAGTCTCATTATATGTGAAGGTTCTGGGTTATACGCAGGCATCAAACATGTGTTGGTGGAATTTGTAGTCTGCTAATGTCATTAAAAATTTCTAAGGCAATACATTTGATTGTGTGGCATTGCAATAGTAACTAATTCTTTTGATAACCACCATTACATGTAACTGTGCAAAAGTCACTGCATGGCAAGTGCCACAGGACGCAATAATATGCACACTCAATGACAGTCATGTGACCTATGCTCATTACACCTTGCAGAACGATGATGCATCTGATTCGTCTCTGGACTTCACCTGCCTGATTCTGCCAAACCAACAACCACTTTGGCCTCATCCAAATCAACTCCTGGAATCAAGCGATGTGAGCTGCTGTCATCGTCAGATGCTTCAAATCTTCTGTTGCCATCTACTATCCTTGCAGAGCAGACATGGACATGGTAAGCATTATACTTGTACACCTCATGTGTTGGAAGTGCTGGAGCTTTCCATGCATTAGGCAATTTATTGGGAAGCCAGGGGATATTGGAAGCTAGTGCTTGGTCAGTGAGAACAGTAGCTTTTAGAAGGAGTAGTGATCAAAGTAATTCCAAAATTCCCTAACCAGAGAGATGGGCATCACTCATTTTAAAATGGATTAATTTTTTCCAATCATTTACCATATTCTCCAGGCCTTTTTGCTTTCCATAAATATTTTCTCCCCAATCTTCCTAATTATTGGCTTCATTTCCATTCCTTACACTTCACCAAAAATAGTTTATTCGAAAATTAATTCCATCTTGAAATGAATGAAGTGTATCACTGCCCACAACTGTTGACAGTACAGGCTTATGACCCATTTCACTTGTGCACAAAGAGAGTTGAGCATTGTCAAATTACGTACTGTAACTATAACTAACTGTACAGTGAGTTACAGCAGTTACAGTCCAGGGCATTTTCAGTCAAAGGTTAATTGCAAAGGTTAATTGCAGTGTTATTGGTCATACAATCATGGAGAAACGTCTTTCAATGCTGAAATTTCCTTTTGCAATACAGGGTGTTTCAGAGTCATGGGTCAAGCACACGCGAGGGGGTGGGGAAAATTTGCAGTTGGGGACAACCCCAGTTGGTTTTATAAAACAATTAGAAATAAGGCAGTAATCTATTTATTTATTACTGCCGTATGGCATGACGTCACATCCTTTCTGTTCCAATTGACTGGCGCAGACTGGCTAGTGCAGCATGGGTTGAGCGGCTTTTTAGCCTTGCGCTTAACAAGGCGCTCTCCTGCTATACTGGCAAGGTACTGTACACACCACTGTACAGTACCCTACCTGTGTAGCATGAGAGTGCCTTTTACAGTGCAACCCACAAGGCTAAAAAGCCGCTCAACCCATGCTGCACTAGCCAGTCCGCGCCAGTCAATTCGGACGGGGTGACGTCACGTCACCCCGTACGGCCATAATAAATAAATTGTTTACTGCCTTATTTCTAATTGTTTTATAAATCCGACCGGGGTTGTCGCCACCTGCAATTTTCCCCACCCCCTCGTGCGTGCTTGACCTGTGACTCTGAAACACCCTGTATATTGTAGGCTTGGAAGTACATTCTTTAAAAGTTGTTATTCCAATTTGTGCCAAAATGATGTAATTTTCCAGCGACAAAAATATTCTACCAGTTTATTTTGAAAGCTTGTGTTGATTTCGTCACAAGCCTTTAATTGCTTGTTGCAGTGATGATGATGCCAGTTGTACGGTACCTTGTTAATGGTTTCCCAGTGTGATGTCAGTACTACTGTATTCTAAGGCTGAATACATTATTCTGGAGAGATTTCAGGAATTTGTGATGCTAAGACAGGAGCTAATATCACATGTAGTACCATCAATATGCAGTTTGTATACAATCAAGTTTATGTACAGGGTGTTTCTGACTAGTATGGCCAACGGCAGTCAGCGTACTCCTGGAGCCAAAACAATTTGCAAATTAATTCAATAGAAGTCATGCCTAGATCCATATTGTTCTTTATTACCAACTTGCATCAATTTCAGACCACCAGAGTGAATTAAGTCAAAGGTTCTTTTGACTTCCTACAAAAGTGATTATGTTGAAATTGTTTTTGGCAATTAAGGAGGTCTTGATTGGGTCAAGTGATAACATTGCAGGATTTGAAGTACAGTAGTTCAGGACATGGCATATCATGCAGAAATTATTCCAGTCTCATTGACACAAAGGTTCTGGGTGGTTTGCAGGCAGCAAATGTAATTAATTTGGATTGTAGTCTGCTAATGCCATTAAACATTTCTGAGACTATGGTTCGACAGCATCGAATCAAGTTTTCTCTCATTCTATTTACGTCTTCTGTATTTCCTGTAAAATTCATTGTGAAAAGAAAGTTAACCACAATGAATAGCTCTTCATCCATCCTAAAATAATCGAAGTCTTGATCCTTTTCATTTTTGTAGATTGTTAGCAACAACCTGAAGCATAGCTGTTTTATACATCCTGAAAAAGATGGAGGAGCAGCAGCAATCAGAAGAGCAGCTATTATTGTGGACACACATCTTTATTGGTATTTTTGTACAGTGTAGAGTGGCTGTAAGAAATAAAGATACAGTGCATCGATGTCTCTTCCCCCTCCACCTGCTGATGGGTGGAGGAGAGGCTTGGATGGATGGGGGTGCATATGGGACAATGTAAGCTACATTGCCTCTCCTTCCCCTATCCTACCAGGGATTGCCCTGGGGGGATATGGCAAGGAGAGGGCAACGTAACTTACATTGTCCCACATGCACCCCCATCCATCGAAGCCTTACCCCAACCAACAGCAGGCAGAGGTGGGAGGGACCCAAGGCACTGGAGTGAACAAATGCGAGAGACTCACTGGACCCTGAAAAAAGTTTACAGAAAAAAGGGGAGGAGTCAACAAGACAGGCTCCGCGACAGCGGAATTTGCGAATGCAGGGCCGGGGCCGCCCGAAATTACGCCCGGACGACCCCAGCCTTTTTTCGACGACTAAAACTAGGATTTTTCAGCCTGCAAAGTTTTCCCCCCTTCGACGTCATGCACGTGGCACATGACGTGGAAGGGGGGAAGCCTAAATGCAGGCAGGCAATCATCCTCCTTTCAACATCATGTGCCAATAATATTAGCACATGATGCCAAAAAGGGGAAGATTTGTTTGGGGGTAAAAGGAGGTGGGAAAGGATGCTGCTGATGACTGGCACCATCTGGAAAGAGAAGAAAACATAGGGACACAAGAAAAATGATGATCATCAGTCAGGACTGGCACCATCTCAGCAGCAGGCTGCAAATTACTGGACCTGAAAAGAGAACAAAAATTAATCAATTCAAAAAAACACACTTTTTAAAAACGTCAATGCAATTACATGGAAATTGAACTTGCTAAAATCAGTAGGCTACAGAAATTAGGTAAATTTTCGCGCCTTAACATATTTAACAGATTACAGAGTTGTTATGCCATCCTTGGCATGACACCAGCCATACAACACCAAATAAACAGCTTAATTGACATGGTCTAGTCCTCAACAAGTAGAGCCATGCCAAAGCTGATAATGGTCAAGTTGCAGATCTTTAAGACATCTGCAGCAAACTGATTAAGCGGAAAGACTGGCAACGAAGCTCAGGCTGTAAATGCAATTATCAACTCCACCTGCAAAGACTTTCGACCTCAGCACAAAAGGTTTACCCCTCACTTCCCCATAGAAAGCAGATACATTCAGGATAATGTCATTTATTTCTGTCAGGTAATTCTCTTGACTAGTCAACATTGCAACAACTCAAATCCATGCAACTGCATTGAGACCATGATCTCTCATGATAATACTGACCTATTGCCTCGTTATGGGCATCCTGCTTTGGCAACAGCAGTCCTGGAAATCACTGCAGCTCTTCCCACAAGCAAACGAAATCTGATGAAAGCAACAGAGATGCAAGAATGATAATCAAATCATGTGAAACCGCTAACGTGTGCAATCTGTTGTTATGCAAGAAGCAATATACACTGAAGAGTCAAAGTCATGTGATAGCAACATTTTCCAAGCCACGTATGCCCAGCTGGTGTTGTCGTGAGGCAGGGTGAACACAGCTCATGGCACTGCTTCGTGGCAATGGGAAATTCCAGCAGTTAATTCAGTTTCATCAGCAGCCCAGAATATTTGGTTCAATAAGGAGCATTTTGAAGAATGATGTGGCCAGACTGAATCCAATCCAGCATTAATGGGACGAAGCGCAGAGGTCCATTTTCACTGAAGATCCCTACACCTTCAGATATCCAGATTGCATGGCTCAACATCAATGCCACGTCGAGTTGCTGCACTTCTCAGGGCTAGAGGGTACCTATCACATGACTTTTGGCACTTCAGGCTAGGGCAACGTAGCATGCAGAAACAGATGCACATTGACTCAAAGCTTATTATACAGTGATGACAGTATGACAATCACTCCAATTGAGTGATGAAACCAGCTCAAAAATAATTTGCTAATTTCAGGATGCATCAAAAACAGAAGCAGCAATAAGCGGGGTGGTCAGTGATGCATGGCAAGTCAATTGATCAGCATAGTACAATACAAAAGCAATTAGACAAGTCCCAAACGACCAAGCATATTGCAAACAGCTAGTACGGCAGTGCTAATTTGCAAAATAAATGAAAGCCTTGAAAACGTTAAATCTGACAGACTGAAACAATGTATTGAGTAGCATTTTACCTATTGTTAAGTGGCAGCCTTCTCACAAAATGTGGTGGTGAGTGTTACTTGTGTAATCACTGCGAAGCATATACTTAGGCACTTGTGAGGAAATTGATACTTATTGCAAGTTAACGAGCAATGACAATGGCTAGATGTTTTACTCCATGGCTTAATTTGGCGATGAAAATGCACGTACTGTGCATTAGTCTTTCAGTTAAGTCTTCTCTTCAAATCTTTAATGGCATTTCTTTCTTAACTGATCTACTTATTATTCAGCAGTGTCTCTTCAGTGGCTATTTAAATCGCTTCCCAATATAATCAGGGCACCACTGTACTTGCCCAATGCCAGTGAAGTACACCTAGCATGAAAATCACCTGCATGTCCATGTCACAAATAATTAAATAATTAATCACGTTTTAATAACACAGCGGTCCCAGCTTATCTCTTCCACATGCCTCAATATGTAGTTTTCTTATAACAAATGTTACAATTATACACCTTACCATATATTATAATGTTATCTATAGCCTACATATCTATACTTATAATTATAGCCTAATAAATGTTACAATCATACAACTTATATTCTAATGAGGCATACAATAGATGTTGGGGGCCACAAGGTCGTGTTGCTAAAACGATTCATTTTCTACTAATTCATATTTGTGACATGGACATGCAGGTGATTTTCATGCACTAATTTCTGGCATTGGGCAAGTACATATAGGTACCCTGATTTAGAAGCAGTTTA
Source organism: Catajapyx aquilonaris (assembly GCA_000934665.2). Taxonomy (NCBI): domain Eukaryota; kingdom Metazoa; phylum Arthropoda; class Diplura; order Dicellurata; family Japygidae; genus Catajapyx; species Catajapyx aquilonaris. The sequence continues at coordinate 74,216 of JYFJ02001575.1, forward strand.
ACTAGCCACTAAAAAGACACTGCTAAAGAATCAGATTTACAGAAAAAAAGCAATTAATAATAATAATAATAATATCTTACCCCGTTATCAGCCTTTTTCGGCTCTTTAGGGGGGATTTTTGTTTTGTCTGGAACTCATGCGTACATTTTTACTTTGCTTTTTGGGATAGGATAGGGAAGGAAGGAGGCGGCTGTGGCCTATTAATTTAGGAAACAACTCCGGAATTCTCCTGGAGGGACCGTGGGAAACCACAGAAAACCACGGTTAGAGTTGCCGGCCCCGGGGCTCGAACCCAGGACCTCCCGATTAGCAGTCGGACCCTATAGCCACTCCACCAAACGCAATTAAGTAAAACACCATCACTTTCACACTGCCCTTATTGTCATTGCTAGTTAACTTGCAAAGAAAAAATTTCCTAAGTTTCAATATGCTTCGCAGTGAATGCACAAGTAACACGCACCACCACATTTGATGAGAAGGCTGCCACCTGTGAAATACTACTCAACTCATTGTTTCCATCTGCCAGATTTAACATTTCCAATGCAACTATATTTTACATTATTAGCACGACTGCAAGGCCATTTTTCAAGGGTGGTCAGTGCTGGACAAATGGTCGAGTACTGACTGCAGCAGAAGAGCACATGGAAGTGATGCAGTACGAGAAGTGCGAGTAAGAAATGGTAGGCCGTGGGTGACGTCACTGGCTGGGCACAATAGCGTTTTGAACAATTGAGCCTATACCAGTGACATCACCCATGGGTGATGTCACTGGTATAGGGCCTACCATTTCTTACTAGCACGGCTAGTACTTTATCACTTCAATGTGCTCTTCTGTCCCCTCGGAAAATGTCGCTCTACCCCGTTAATGTTCAACACTGTACTGTACACCCATCTCCAGATTACAGGTGACTTCCCAAAGCATAAGAATTGATTAACTTTTGACTGTGAAATCTCAAAATAGATTACAGTATTCAAGGCACATCCTTTTGACAAGGAAACCCTCAGAGAACCTGTTCATAACTAGGATTCAATTCATTTTAATGCACAAGTTAATCATTGGGAACCACCACAGCAATTATTCACAGTAAATATCTGGAAACCTTCACTTCATGAATACTACTGCCTTCATCACATGTGTCCTTGGAGTGCAGTCCCACAAATATTAATGCACTATTTTGCACTGAAATTAAACCTACCGCTATCTCAAGTCAAATGTCTCTGCAGACCACTATAGACAAGCCTCATATCAGAGAGAGAGTCCAGGGTGAGTTTTGAGCAGTGATTCCTAATCGATACAGCCACAAACACTAATCAGATTGCAGGTGTAACCCGTGACGGTGGCGCCGCCGCGCCGTTTTTGGTTAGGGTTGCCTGTGATGGTGGCGCCCCCACCTCTTGGATAAAAGGGGGGTGCTGGTACTGATGAGGGACAGTCGTATTCTGTAGAGAGAGAGAGGAGGTCGAAATAAAAGTCCGTCCAGACACGTACCCCTTTTTCTTTTCGTGGTGTAGTGGGCCCCGGTGGGGACACACACTATAGTATTTCACCGTAAAGGTGACATACATTATTGGTGTCAGAAGTGGGATCTGGACGGTCGTACCCGGTCGTACCTCTCTCGCCGCTCTGGTTACGAGTACTTGGTTTGCGAGACCTTTGGTTACGGGTTCTCTGGTTACGAGTACTTGGTTTATGAGTACGTTGGTTGCGAGAACTGTGGTTACGAGTACTTGGTTTATGAGTACGTTGGTTGCGAGAACTGT